>JARYHS010013936.1:0-59060 GCA_031002005.1 Vandiemenella viatica | reverse complement strand
TTTTGAGGTGTGCCAATCAGAGCTTCGGTTTTTTTTTTTTTTTTAACTGCTTAACATCTCTTAACAGCGAGGTCTTTAGAGACGGGAAAGGATGGGGAGCAAGGAATGGGAAGGAATTTGGCCATGGCCTTTTGAAGGAAGCATCCCGGCATTTGGGAGGGAACAGAGCTTTGGTGTTTTGCCTCTGGGTCGTATTGGAAAGTCCAAGTTTCATCTCCAGTTATCACTTTTTCGAGAATGCCAGGATTGTCTTTGCACATTTATAGCAGTTCTTGACATCTGAGCACTCAGTTGCTTTTTTGCTTTTCAATCAAAACTCTCAGCATGAGTTTGGCACAGATCTTCCCATGTGCAAGTCCTCAGTAACAATGCATTGCTCCGTTGCCTCTGATAAGTCCAGAGCCTCTGCTACTTGGTAGAGACTTAAACACTGGTCTGTGTTCAAAAAATCATGCACTCACTGCACATTAACGTCATTTCAGGCTGACAATGGGCATCAAGACCGAGGTTCGTCAGTCACCTCTTCCCAGCTCTCCCTGAAAGCCTTGTGACACTTTTTTGCTTGAGAATAAGATAGAAACTCAGTCCCAAATGCCTGCTGAAGCATTTCAAACATTTCAGAAGGAGACTTGCCCAACCGTAAGCAGAATTTGATCACGTACTGTTGCTCTAACAAACTTCCTATTCCACTGTGTCACGCACTACCACAGGGGTTCCCCTCAAGACCGATACTACCACTCCGATAGCTCAGAGGCAACTGAGTTCCATTGCGTTACGAAACCAACAACCCCCACCACCGCCGCTGGCAAGTGAAGTACGCGGCGAGATATGCTCGCATCAGAAAAAAACGAGGCTCACTACTTTTGAATCCTACCTTGCATCGTAACCTCAAGGACAGTTTCAGGTTGTAACATTTGATGACTTCAGCCTAGAATGCCTCCATAAACACATTAGTCATAATAGGAGAAAGTGGACAACCCATCTACAATCCATCCTTTTACTGGTAGAGTCCTTCTTATATTGGAAAATGTTGTCTTTAGGCAGAATTCACTAAGGGATGCCCATTCTTGCAGCATGTAAAGACCTAATAACATGAATACCGAGTTTGACTGGACCAAATATCCTCATGCCTGCTCAGGAAAACTTGGGACGCAAGCCCCCGATGCCAGCAGTGGGAATTCCAGTGATGTCAATACAAATGATTAATGCAGCTTCAGAAGCCATTTATAAGCAGCAAGCAGCGAACTGAGGCATGGTAGTACTCCGATGAAAGCCACAGAATGATGGCTGAAACGTCAAATTTCAATAAACGGAAGGGTTTCCACCCAGACAACCAAGATAACATGTGTGTTTATTTGTTCAATACAGCCCTACTGTGTTCTGTGGAAAGTTATGGGTTTACTTTTACCATCCTTCCTTATTCTAACTGTCTAACTGTATTTGAATTGTCGCTACTATCCTCAGATGGGAATAAGAATGACGGGGAAAATAAATTTATCGTTTGTCCACTATAAAGTCAGTATGGCAGTGGCAACACAAAATATAAGATGAATATTTAATATGTTTTGGGTTACCCCTTAGTGAGATGACAGAAAATAAGACTTGCAGAGTGCAACATGTATGTGCCAGCAGCCGAGTCCACCATACGAATAACACCAGCTTGTTGATTATCAGTCGAGGTAGTGAAGATGGCTGTAATGGCAGGAGGGCACTAAGTATTGAAACAATAACACAATGTGAAACTCATAAAAAGTGGGCGAGGATGAAACCATACAGTAGGAATAATATAGATGCACAGCATAAATAACAAAACTTAAGGCAAAAATTTTGAGCAAATATAGGAAGCAAAGGCCAAACTCCCTTCCACACAAAGCATTCTCAGTCATATAGTCCGATCATCCATCCCAGATGCATCTGTTTAGAGAAAAAATACCTCACCAAGCACTTCCATGAAATTTCACATGCACCTGTACTGTATCTACAACTATCCCCAAGTTTGGTTGATAAACAAATCTCCAGCGCAGCTCATCTGATTCTCTACAGCTACCACCTCACATTGCTGAATACCAATCGAAGTCCCATTATGTTAAAAGACAGAAAAGTCATCACCATAGCTGTACACGTGAAGGGAAGGAAGATCTTTATTGGAAGGAATATGCTCACCAAAGATATGGAACTTTTCCACACTATATTTAGTTTTTTAAGCCATTGTAGTCTCTCCAGTGTTCAAATATAATAATGAGTATCTTCTCCACCAACCAAAGACAATATATTCCTTAACCAGTTTCCTTCAGATCGCAAATAAACACTGGCAGAAATTAAAATTGGAACACCCAGACAGAGTTGTGATAAATGAATGAAATTTGGTTCCAAGTATCCCCATATGAAGAGTATTAATTGATGAAAAATTGGAAGTTTTACATGCAAAAGTATGAGAACTACAGGGCTATTTATTATTCAAAATTGATATGTTTTTTTTAGCATATACAAGGTGAACAGTGTTGTGCAACATGACACTTTTTTGCCCACAATTTCATGTTGACAAAGTACACCAAGCCAAAGATTGAAGACCATCTACACCCAAATGTCCAACTGTGAGAGAGGTCAGAAAATTGGAGTGTTTCAAATGGATGCATCATATAGTGAAATCTCCCGAAGGATTGGCGATAGTCCAATATCAGTATACAGACTTGTTACATAGTTGATGAAAGAAAGTTCTAATACTCCTAGAGCAGGCACATGTTCATACAGATGGAGAATAGCACGTGAAGACTGCCATATTGTGTGGGTGGCTATTGCTGGCAGACAGGTAACTGCAGGCCAGATCCAAGCAGCGGTTACAGGGAAAGTCACTCCCCAGATGATTGTAAACCAACTGATTGAAGCTGGATTACACTCTTTGACCCCTATGCAATGTGTTCCATTAACCTCAATTTATTGCCAGCATCATCTAACCTGGTGTAATGCATAATGCAAAGACACGTGAAAGGCATACATTTGTGTTTACAGGCGAGTCTCGATTCTGTCGTTTAATCGACGATATGTATGCAGGAATAGTGGAGAAACGGCTTACCCTGCTTGTGATTTCAGAACTTCACACAGGTCCAGCCACTGGTGTCATAGTTTGGAGGCAATCAGTTTCAACAGCAGGGCTGAGTTGCTTGTTGAAGGCACAATGACAGCCCACCACTATATGGACAGGGTGCTGCACCCTATTGTGAAACCATTCATGCCCACTATCCAAATCAAATCTTCCAACAGGATAATGTCCATCCTCATGCTGTGGCCATCACAATACAAGCCTTGCAAGGGGTTAGAATCACAATTTTATCTTCACAGTCCCTATATTTCTCCCCAATAGAGCATGTCTGGGATGCCAGGGGTAGACACATTAGATCACATGTGTCACCCAGCACAAACTGTACAACAAATGACTCTACAAGACATGCAGGCATATCCAGGAATGTATAGGTGCTCAAACTGTGCATACTTCTTACTGACAACTGTATCTAATGGTAGTAAACTTAGCCCGATCCATTTCAATTTTCTTACCATTTCTTCTGGGTATGACCCTGAATGTATCTACAAAGTTCCCAAAATTCCACCATTCCTGTCTGGATCTTGTACTTTTAATTTCCGCCAGTGTATATACCAGGGACACAGTTTCCAGAGTTCCTTTAATCTTTTTTTAATGGTTTATGCATCATTGATGTCAAGGTCATTAAGAGGCAGGAAAGGGTGGGGCAAGGAATAGGAAGGAATTCGGCCATGGCCTTTTAAAGAAAGGATTGCAGCATTTGCCTGGAGTGATTTGGGGTAACCATGGTAAACCCAAATCTGAATGGCTGGATGGGGATTCAAATCCGTGTCGCTGAATGCGACACCAGAGCCTTACCATTCACCCACCATACTCGGTCCTGTGTTCCTTCCCAGAAATGTAATCACTTCTTCAAAAAACCCTTCATACTAATCATTACACTTTTCTGCTAAACATCCAGCCTAAAGAATATTCCATTCAACAAATCAGCTTTTAAATCCTCAAAATCACTTCATGGCTCCGTCTGCAATAGACCACATTAAAAAAAAAAATGCTGAGTGAATGTTAGTACAACCATCTATTCCAATTCAATCTCTAAGGAAACCTTCAGCCGTCATGAGAGATGTCAAATGCACCAAAATTTGACTTACGTGAAGTGTGGCAGAAAATTAATGAGACTGGTTTTATAATAAACTATGACTTTTATTCTTTTTACTAACATGGATTAACCCCTTTAATCTGATACTACTGAGTTAGCAATGGGGACATTGTTCTTGGCACTGCTGTAAAATATCTACAGCTCTTTGGCAATACCCAGAAAAGTAGCAAAATCATTGATGTTGACTGCTGTGCAACATGGTACCATTATACTTCAGCATCCAAGTGCACGTGAACTTGGCACATGCTTAAATTCTGTGGCAACTGCTATCTAGGAACAGGGAATTTGTATTGAGCCATTCCTCAATTTGGCATTTTACAAAATTCATAATTTGTCACTGTGATCAAATGCCTCAAGTTTTATGGCTACCTCTCAATACAGTACAAAAGATCAAGACAATAAACCCTTCAATTGTTGTTCTGCTTAGTGATGAGGTTCTTTGGAAACAACTTGGAACACACTTTTCTCATGTTTAAGTCCCATGTTAAAAATTGATGAATGGTGAACTGGTTTAAATCATTTTTTATATCGATCAAAAATCTGGCAGGAGAGGTCTTAATTTTTCCAAAGAATTCTTGAGGATCGAGGTCTTCCTATATATTGATTATGTTCTACTTTTTAGCTCCGATTTTTATTATTATTAATTTCAAAATCGTGGTGAGAAAACGTGGGAGGCGATTGGGGGCATTGTTTTTTTGTGTCAACACAATCTTTATGTCTTATGACAAGTAACTGAATCCATAGAGTTATGCTTGTGACCACAGTGCTGTAATAATAAAGATTACAGTGATAATTGAATTTGCTGGGGATAATGAGCTGAGAAATGTTGCCATTTTGAAGGCTGTTTCTCAGGATACCAATTTTGTAGGGGTTTCTATAAACAAATGGGTGCAGGAGAAACTATGTGATTGAACTAGTGAATATTGTAAAGTATCATGATAAACAATCTAAAAATTATTATTAATTTGTTTCTATATACATAGACCACAATGGATGGAGTTTGTTACAAGAACCCAGTTGGCGTTTTTGAAGTTTCCCACTGACGAACAGAGGGTCTCATCATGGAGGATGAAGAGAACACTGCATGGGATATGAGTACTTAGTTTTTTTAATCGGGAGTCACAACAAAAGATTTTATGAGTTAAGACTGGTGGTGAAAAACTTCGTGATCAGATATCAATACAGATTGAATAGTTGTGACTTGAAGTCTAGTACAATTGCTAGAACTGCAATTGAGCAGGGCTCATTTGAAGTCTTTGTGTGACTTTGCAACTGCAGTTCAGTCATCCAGCTAGACCATCTTGACACCAATGGCACTCTGAGTGCCTATCTTATCCCAGATGCTGTTCTGAGTACTTCAAATAAACTTGTAAATCATTAACACAAAAACCCATGTTATTTTTTCCTTCCTCTAAACCCTGTGACTAATGCCATTTTGATAAGAATTACAAGCTTCCTCAATTGTTTTCAAATACAATTGCTAGTTATGTATTGTAGCATTTCCGTGTGGAGTCATGTCTCATGCAAAGCTGAACGCTTTAACTGAAAATTATTTAGCTCAATTTTTTATCATTATTACACTGTCATGCATTGATAACAAAAATAATAACTGCATAAATAATGAGGTAAAAGAGGCAAGAACATCCAAAGCCGGAGTCCTCTATTTGAAATCTGTTCTCAGGGAGTAGTCAATGTGAAAACACTGTAGAAGGTAATTAATAATAAGGACTATAACTTTTTAGGTTGATACTATAGAAAATATGAACAGACTACATAGTTTCATAAAATAAAAATCAAATACTGGCAATGCAAAAGAACAACTCAGGACAATCACTGAAAGCACAAAGACTTAATAAGGAATGTATTTCCCTTCAAGATCATCAGCTAATATTATTATTACCAACTTTGCTCCCCGTATCTATTCATTACCCAGTTTTTACGTCAACAATGACACATATGTAAAAATGAAGTCTTTTTTCTGAAGGCACTGGAATTTCATTCAACACAAAACTGAACAGTTATCTGTTTAAGGCCTCCTCCAATCATGTGTTGGCCAAAACTGTTTGTTACCACGGACACAAAAAAACATATTTTGATAATTTTCCTTGAATCGTCAAGCTCTATAAATTTTCCTTTGTTATGAGAATGACATGCTAAACAGCTGTCAATATGTTCTGGATAAATAATCCAATAAATTGGCTGAAATTATATGAACAATTCACTTATGTCAGGTCTGGAGTATGGGACTATGCTACCAGATGGTGCCACAGGCGCAGCAAGCTATGCATGAGTGCCGCAGTGACCACTGAGAACTACAAGGTATATACTTAAGGAAAGGAAGAGCAAGCAGGAGGAAGATTCATGTGGAAGGGAACTTCACTCTATCTGTAATTGTGTATTGTTACAAACCAGATCCTTGTACCAGCTGTGTTCTCGTTGTTACTATCCACTGTCCAAGGAATATCCACAACCTAACTTTGCTGGTGAGCCATCTACCTTGAATCCGGATCTCTATTCAACCTGACTCCTGACCTTTCCCGGATGGATTCTACTTTCATGCCTTGTTGGATGCTGAGCAGCAAAACCTGATGGAAGTCGTCGCGGTGAAAAAGCCGCCTGAAGCCAGCACATTCACCGAACTCGACCCCAAACTGCTGGCAGCAAACCACTAGTCTTGCATAAGCGAACGACCGCTTCAAGGAAGCACAGCAAGGGCAACCGAGCACTGATGAGGGACACGTAGCCTACATGGTCTGTCTGATGTCAACACCGACATCACACTGGAAGGGTTGCACCGTAGATCAAATAGCCGTTGGCTTAAATTGTGGCCCACCTAACTGAATCGCAATACACAGCACACAACATGGAAATAACTACCAGAGACGTGCTGATGTGAAAACTAAAAGCAACCACATGCCAGAAGAGGAAGCTAACTTCGGACACGTGCAACAGGAGATGTATAGCACCATTCTGAATGCCACCTACTGCCTGGTACCACAATGGAATTGTTGGGGAAATCATTTTCACCGATCGATGAGAGGCTGAGAAGTCACCGACCTGAGCAGAGCAGCAGGACCCGAGCCATCAGTCAGGTAGCTTGCAACAATTGCGGGCTGAGAGGGCATCATGCAACACAGCACCAACGAGAGCGGGCATCTGGCGAGAGGCAGCTCAAGGCAGCAGAACAGCTGCCCCTATTGCCGCCAACAAGCAAGTGGACTGACTTGGCAGGAGCAGCCCAGTACGATGCTGAGCAACAACGGTAAGCTGCTCCCATTTTATTTTGGCTTCAGGTTCGAAACAATTCCCATCAGAGAGCAGCGGCATCAAATTGTCTGGAAAATAGATACACCTGGCCATAGTGTCACTAGGCCTGAATGGAACCCATGCTGACAGCCAGATCTCGAGCCAGGCAAAGATGATATGATGGTAGACAAGTTTTTCTACATGCTTTCTAACCACACGCTAGAAAAAAAAATATTAATAGTGTGAGAAATCTTGTAACAAGGAATTGACACTAGATTAAAGTCAACTAGTCACCTTTAGCACAAGCCGAAAAGCACTCAGATGTAGCAAATTTGTGGAAATCCAACCAATCTAATCATCGCCAAAATAATCGCCCACCTCTCAATAAATTGCTAACGCTCTAGAAACTCTTTACAGGTAACGGAAGACACGTCAACATGGATGTATCGTACATTTGACTCATAGTCCTATGTAGAATAATATAGTTACTGCCCCACAGAATGACATTAAAGGGGGGGGGGGAAACACACACACACACACCACAAGGCAGAATCGATCGGAACTATTAAATGCAAGCTATTAAATGCAAGCATGATAATGGTGTGACCTACACCATTCGCAAGACCCATACTCCCAGTCCAAAAATACCTGTTCTGACCGCATGTGACTAGACTATAGGCAGTTCAATGACAATACCATCACAAATTAATTCCTATTGTCTTTTAAATGAAGACCATATAGCAGGTGTTGTTTCGATATTCTAAGTGGCTACCATCAAATACCTGCAACTGAGGACTCCGCTGAAGGAAGGAAAGAAAAAAGCATTCATCACACCCGATGGCAGACACAGTTTTCCCGTGGACAGTCATTAAAGCTTTGGGCCCACTAGTGTACATCCTCACAATAGCATACATCAGCTATTTTTCTCATCCACCACCGACAAGGGATTTTAGTTTGCAACACTGAAAATCGAAACCGCTGAGAGTTTCTTTTTTAATACAACCAGATACACTATTTCTTAAAAGACAAATCGAACACTTACGATTTGTCACAAGTCAGAAATGTTCAACCCAACCTAAAAAAGATAGCCGCATGCACATATCAACTTCCCCCTCCCCTCTATGGATCATCACACAACTGACAGTTTATAGGGCTCGTCTTTAAATTTCATTGATGCATACTCCGACAAATAAACAACCAACCCAGAATCTCAATACCACTCTTTTTATTAAGAAACCTTAGCTATGGTACAAACAACAAAACATTTCTGCCATTTCCTGCTAGGGTGAAAATTCATTAGACTGCATGGCAATAAAAGCAACCATATGCAAAGCTAAAAGGAGTACCTTGAATACACAGGGTAAGCATACATGCAGACCTTCAATTTTGACATACAGTACTGGTAAGAAAAACGAATCGCATATGTTGACTTCCGGACCCGGAACACAGCCACACTGCTACTAACAAAAACTGATGCAACACACTACAGAAAACCAACTTTGTTAGACAATTGGCTACCCACAGCATAAGGAAAAGACCCGAAAGTCTAAAAGTTCAAAGCCGATACGCGTCTGAAAATCTTGGCTGCAAGCACGACCCAAAATAATATGTTCCCACAATAATGCAAAATTCGAATGAAAATATACAAAACATGTAAATCAAAAACCAAACAGCAAGGGGGCACTGCCTTCCTTACACACACCACTGTACAAAGGGTTTCCTCACCATTTGTCCACAATCTCCGGCACAAAGGGAAAACGCAGCAATATAACACACATGCTACTTTGCGTTGAGTCTTCAGCATCTTGGTTCATTTCTCAGCAATAGCAGTTCATGCTTAACTAAAACATTTGTCATTAACAATGCCTAGCATGAAAATTTACCAGGACACTAACAAAAGCAAAGTAATTCTTTTGTTTAAAAAAGTTACCCACAAGACCCAATGAAGAACGATGGTTCAATCAACATCTCTTATAGAGAAAACAAACTTTCCAATCCATGTTGGAGGTTGCCATCAAAGTCCCACAATTTCCAAGGACTTCACTACCAGGAATGAAATTAAAATTTCTTTGTTACCAACACCAACATTTTATAATTTATCAGGACCTCACCACAGAGCAAAATTTTATAGTTTACCAGACTTCGCTATAAAGAGCAAAATTTTATAATTTATATAGAATTCTCCACGAAAAGCAAAATTCTATAATTTATATGGACCACATCTTGAAGAGCAAAATTTTATAATTTACACAGACCTCGCCACGTAGGACAAGATTTTATAATCTACCACTATGAAACTTTAGTGCCATCAGGCCTTGCCACAAGAAATTCTATGGAGTGTCCTATCAAGAAATTAATTTAGGTCTTTTGTCTTGGAAAGAAATTGTTCATGTTAGTGTCCAGAAAACAATTTTTTAATTTCCCGGGTACATCGCCAGGAAGAAAATGGGTTTCTAAAAACTTGCCTTGATGCTATCAAGATAGTAAAATTCTTTTTTTTTTCATGTTAAATTGCAATGGAATACATTAAACCTGGATTATTTTAACTTTTTTCCTCATTACCTTGACGATCTGTCATTATTCAACAAAATTGTTCTTTAAGTCAGGATAGCCGAACATACTGTGGTTAACCATCTTTTGTTCACAGAAACTTCACACACATTTGACGAATGCTGTGATAAGGTGACTGCCATAAAACAACACCATACCAGCCCTACCAATCGCAGCAACCAGGCACCTGTGACGGATACCACAGACCCTTCCAGGATCACAAGAAAAGCAATGGAGAGCACTGCCTGACTCGGGAATTTTTGAAGACTCCATTGCAACAACCAACTACCATCCTGATTTTGGTTTTCCATGGTTTCCTGAAATCACTCCAGGCAAATGTTGGGATGGCTCCTTCAGAAAGCCATGGATGACCTTCTTTCCCATTCCTAGCTCTGACAAGTCACACACCTGGTGCATGCTAGCAGTGCCTTTGAGCGACAGCCAGTGATGGCTGTTATAGCAGGATGGCTGTGTCAGGTCTGGAATATGGAACTACTCTACCAGAGGTGCAGCGAGCTATGTGCGAGCACCGCAGCAACCACTGAGATAACTACACGGCGTGTACTTAAGCAGAGGAAGAGCAAGCAGGAGGCAGATTCAGGCCGCCCACCAGGAACGGAACCTCACTCCACCATTTATTATTGTGTAATGTTAGACTGAGTCTAATAAACTGGATCCATGTACCAGCTGTGTTCTCATAGTTACTCTCCACTGTCTGAGGGCTATCCACAGCCTACCTTTCGCTGGTGAGTCATCTACCTTGAACCGGGAACTCTATTCAACACAACTCCTGATCTTTCCCAGATGGATTTGACATATATAACATATGCTTTGTGTAATGTATAATGTTTAGTATCCACTGTAACTGTGATTACTATAGTAACAACTAATACAAAGAATAACCTTTCAGATAACTGAAAGATTAAATTTCAGGAATTCAGAAACTATTTTTTTTAAGTACTTTATTCAGAAAACATAAGGTTGACAGCGATGCATTAGGTTTGATGAGGTGCTACAGTTAAGTGTCTGATCAATGAATCTAAACTGTTCATGGATGATATATTAACAATCCATCTCTGAATATAAAAATCCTTGAGTTAATACAATACTACCAAACTTACATTGGGCAGAGAAGCTATTACTTACTCAAATTTAAAGAAAATATCATGGCAAATAGCTAATAATTACAACTAATACTAAGTTTTGGAAGAAGCCTTTGTCTATGAAGAAAAGACTGCTCAGTAAAACTGAAGACTCTTTACTGGAGGCACTGGAATTCCATTAAACACAAAACTGAACGTTTATTTGAGTTATCTGTTCAGGGCCTCCTCCAATTGTGTGTTGGCCAAAACTGTCTTTTTACCAATAACCAAAATAAACATTAAAAAAAATACGTTTCCTTGAATCTTCAAGACCGGTCTTAACCAGAATTGCTGGACTGCCATTTCCAAGAGATGGTTTTTACTCAGTGTATCAGCTTAAAATAAATTCTGTTTTGCTCCTAGCCATGTAATTACACATATAAAATAACTGTGGATGACCTAAAGTCTAAAGATTAAGAAATCAAGACAGAAGAAAGTAAGGGGAAACCAACCTTTAGTCCAATGACCAACACAAATGAGGGCTGATCATTTACTATAATTATTTACATTTTTAGAATGTAGAAAACAAATTTTGAAGCATGCTTAGATACCTTGACTTGGCTATTGCTCTTTTCAGTTCTTTCTGCAACTGTTGGACATGCATTTCTGCTCGATGGTAGTTTTGAGATGTGCGTCTATGTTCCAGTTCACTCAGTGTCCTCTCTCTTTCAGATTCATTCACCTACAACAGAAAAGAACAAAAGTGACTTGAACTTCGGCAAAACAATTGTCACAGAAACCACAATACACTTTAAGCCTAAAACATAAAATTAAAAAAATTAACAAACCTCAACAAGTTTTGTGAGGTGGAAAAGGAAAGATTTATACCATTAAAAAAAATTATTAACAATCTCATACACAGGGTTAAAATGATTGCTTCAGTAAAATATGAGAAAAATATAGCTTTATAAAAATAAAATAAGTTATAATGCAAAAAATTAATAATCTGTTAACAATGAAGCATATTAAAAAGATGTTCATTACACATTTAAATACATTATTTTAAATACCCATTAAAAATGTTTTAAATCAATCCCTTATTGAACAGTTCAATAAAGGTTATTGTGGAGGTTTTGATTTGCAAACAAAGGTTAAAAATTGGTCATAGTTTGGCAAGAGCAATTTTCTGAAACCATTAAAAAACTAAGGAATGCAAGAGCAACCTTATAGCCATTTTATCACTTCCTCATAATCATGATATGGCCATACTGTGAGTAACAGTATGAAGGGCTTTCAATGCTGATGGATCAGTAATTAGTTCATCAGAAGATGTTTTGTACACAACTCTTCGAACAAAATTGTGAAACAATTGTCGCAAAATATATGCAGTAGAGGAAGTCAATTTTTCAGTAAAATGTAGAGATAAACATTATTATAAGAAATTTTTTTTTAATACATACATCAGTATTGAAATTCCATTAGCTACAATTATTACATACTGAGGTTTCCAATATTTTACCCCTGGACTCCTATTACCTGTAAACTGAGTCACCACAATCAAGACCCACCTCTAATGACATCAACATCAATAAGGCATAAAGCCGTAAGAATAAAAACCACAGCCAAGAGTGATATGTAACAGTAACAAAGTTGAACTTTTTTTTAGTAATTTCTTTTTCTCCTTTTCACTCACAAAAAGAACCCCTGTTACAGATACATAACTTACATAACTGTGACTGCATTACACTCACCAGTACTATCTATCTATCACAGTTTAAAAGCCTACCATGATAAGTGATTTATATTTGGCGATGATACTTGTATATTCAACTTTGTGATTCTACTAAGGAATTTATAAGCTAATCATGGTCCTCAATCTGAAGGTTGGTTGGTCCCTCCTGAAGTAGGCATACTAAGCCTGTATCAGAGACAGAACAGCCACTAGGACTAGGCAATGGGGACCTACAGTAATGTTGAATCCAAACCACAGAAGCGCTCTGGCATACTTCACATAACACAGCTAGCTGAGCCAGAGGTGAAGGTTGGGTTATGGGGCTTTGAAAATCCCTGTTGAGACAGGGATTTAAACCAGGGACCTTTTAATCTCCAGTCAGATGCCTTAATCACTGAGGCACCAGTGCACTCAGGGAACTTGCATCACAGTTTATATTAACACAACTAAAGCAATCCATTCATATACATGCCAGGCACCAGCATTTCAAATATTGCTTGTAGAGAGGCCATGTGAACAATATTGAAGTGTGGCTGTGGGGTCATCAACAAACAAAATTTCCCAATTAGTGATTGTTCCAAGAACAGGTAGAAATAAAAGATACACTAAAACATTATTGATACACTGCACACAGTATAAATTCAGAACGAAAGGAGGAGATCCTAGAAAATGGAAAAAAACCAGATCTACTTGTCTGATTTTACCAGCTCATCTAATAATTCATAGTTAAACTATCAAAGAACTAACAACACAAAACTTCCAACCCCTGTAAATAAATCTATGCCAAGCCATCTAGTTGTGGATCATTTCTCTAAAAGTTAGCCACTGGATGCCAAATGTTCAGTAGGATATTGTATGGACTGCAAAAATAAACTAAAGTAGTTATCAGCTTACTGCTTCTGCTCCACAGATAAATATACTAACAGAACCTTTGATTAAAATCCAATAAACTAAATAACCATGATGCTACATTTTTGAAGAATAATGATCTTACAAATTATCATTTAAGTACAGAAACCTTAAATATTTAGCAATATTATCTTTGGTATTTTTGATGTGATATGATGTGAATGGCATATTATTTCTGACAATAATGCTTTCCTTTGTTTGTGAATTAAAAATTGATTTCTTGTATTATATTTACTCTGCAAATTGTTTTACACATCTTTTTTATGTGCAAATTGTTGAACTCAATTAATTCAGGTGCCAAAACTCCAACACATATGGTATTTAATTCTCTCTTTCACCAAAGCTAGTGACTGATCATTGTGAAGACTGTAACAACTGCTATTGTATTTTTCTCTGCTTGTTTGAAACAGACTACAACAAGGGGTTGGTAAGATCCTTAACTACTTAAAGGTTCCAGTACTCATGTTTTAGATCCCAATACACACTTAATTCATGTTACAAGTTTTTTTACTTTGAAGATGTTTCCACATGGGCAGAGCCTAAAAACAAACAAACAAAAATTTCTATATGACAATACTGAATGGAAATCAAGTACACAAATTTCCTCATATCAGGATTACTAATCAAAGAAATATTTCAAACAGCACAAGTAACTGTACTGGGGCACTTAAGCAATCAGTAAAGTGCGTTCCAGTTTAAGTTATGATTACTACACAGACCCAGCAACTATTTTTTTTTCTTTTTGAATACAGTAGGTTGAATATATGTAACTTGAAGCAAGTAAACCAGAGATCATGTTTTTGGTATGGTCAAGAATGGTTCCCAGTTGACAGACAGGTTCAGGTAGGTAAATGCCACCCTGTCCAGGGTCTGCCCTTAGGACTTTTTAATTGTCATATTGAATACCAATTTTTCCATTTGAAAAGGAAAGTCACCACTTCTTTTGGGTGTTCTAGGGATTCTGTGTGGAATAAACACAACCTTATTCTTGGCAGACCCACTCAACACTTCAGTAATTAAAAAAATATCTTTTAGTGTCATACAATTTGCTGTTTGTTATGAAGAGAACTCATGAAGGTTTTCAATGTCTATGTAACTACCTACTGCAAAGAGAAAACATTAGGCATTTTGGAATATAAAATATGAATCGTGTTAGTATTATCATCACTGAACGTTTTTCACTTTTTTTGTCCATCCAGTGCATCCTCTATCTGAAGCTGTGCTTATTTGGAAGTAAGGCTCTGTCTACTACTGGCTTGGTAAGTTTGTCATAGTTTTTATAGGGAAGTAGATATGCAGCCCCCATCTGTGGAAAGTGTACATTGTGTACTGTGTGATAAGTTCATTGTTGTTTGTGAAACCTATAGTTTATGAGGTTAATGGAAACAAAGAAACTGCCATTGGGCACTAAGAATTAGATGGGATAGGGAAAAAATACCAGTCACTTACCACAGATGAAGGCAGGAGGGTGAGAAGAACATGTAGAAAACACAAAAACAAACATATTGCACAATATTTCGGTATGAGCCTTATGGCAGGGGGAAAGATGTGGTCACATCTCAACCCATCACATGAATCATGAATTCATGTGGCGGGTCGGGATATTTATGAGGTAACGATTGACGACCTACGTAAATGCAGAGAACTGCATAAAAATCACTATCAGGACAGTCAATACACCAGGCTCAGGATTTGAACCTAGGCTCATTGTACCTCCATGATCTAGTGCAGTGCACCTTAACAAGTATAGTCATACTGGCAGTTTTGTAAATTATATATGGAAATCTAATTCACAACCAAAACGAAACACACTTATTCATTGCCCACTCAGAATACTGTATTTCAAATGGGACCAGCACTATCCACTGTTTTCAATGTGATCTGTACTACATAGTAGATGAAACATAAATTTTATCTTACATACAAAAATATTAAGGTTTACACAAACGAAAGGCTTAGCCAAGTCACAAAAACATCATTCACGTGCCAGTCTTATTAAAACCTCTACAATATTGTCAGTAAATATGGCTTGATTTGTTAAGAGACCATGTCAAAAACAAAGCTGAGAGTTAGTTACAATGTTCTTAATTGTAGACAATAAATTGTTTTATGCATTACTTTCCCAAAAACCTTGGAAAAGGTTGCTAATAATGAACTGGGGTGATTATCTGCCATAAATCTTTTGTGTTTTCTCAACAGCACTCTTAAGTCTATCTGGAGAAATTCCTTAAGAATAGACAAATTATATAAGTAACTTAATACAATTATATTTAAGAGACAATAATATTGTTATTTCCTCTACGGACAGAAATTGGAAATATCTGTAAAAATATTACCAACCACAGACTAACTATTATTAACTATTCTATGGGCAAATATTTATTAGAATCAAAATATTAAAAAATTGAATAATTTTCAGGAAAATTTCCATTCTGATAAGTTTACTCTAACAAAGTTGGAAAAAAGTTATTTGAGCACACAATAAATAAAATTTGCTTAAAAAGTGATCATTTCAGAATCAATTTTGGAAGTTTCAAATTTATAGCAACAGACATCAAATGAAGGTTGAGGAAATGCTGAAGTATCAAAATGTAAAGAGATGACCAATTTCCATTTGAAGATACTTTCAAGAAATGAACTAGAAATTCCGTTCTGTTAAAACAGCAAAAATAAAGAAATCATCTCAAACACTTAATACAAACGGGTAAGAAGTGAACAAGTACTGAAATGAGTATTTCAAGTTTTGGATTCTGAACAATAATTTAAGAATTTGTCTAACAAAACATGTGTTGGTTCAAAGGTAATATACCTGAACAGTGGCGAATAGCAGCTATAATCACTCTTTTCAAGAAAGGAGACAGAACAAACACAGACAGTCTCAGAGGAATAAGTATCTTGAATTCGCGGTACTAACTCTATGCCAGAATAATCAACACTATTCTGTGACCAATAGAGGAAGCCAGATTACGAGAATTTTAACAGATTTAGGATAGGACATTCTTGCTCAGATAATATACCTAAAGGAGGAGGGAATATAACCTACCTACATAAATTGCATTTGTGGACTTTGGAAATGCTTCTGACAAAACAGAGAAATTTGCAGTGGGAAATCCTTCAAAGAAATGGATATCTGAAACATGTTATACAATCATTCTATGTTTTAATACAAGGATACTCCTCAAATAAAGTAATGAACAGCAAATAATAACAATTAACTGAGGCACAAGACAGGGGTGTAGTCTTTCATGAACTTCATACCGGCTTGCAATAGTGTTTCATGCACTGTTAGTGGTTGTTGCTTTATTCCCAACTGTTTCTAGTGGTTAACCTGAGTAGGAATAGTTTATTGGAAGAAACAATTATAACTGTCCCAAAGACTAATTTTTTTTTGAAAGACCTCTGAATCCCATCACCAAGTGGTAACAATTCAAGAAGCATTTATAATGGCTGATCAGGAGAAAATGCTTCTTGAATTGTTACCACGTGGTGTTGGTATTCAGAGGTCTTTCCAAAAACAAAAAAAAACTTGAAAAGTTAACAACTGATTGGGATTTTTAATACATTCCTCTCAAAAGTTTCTCCAACATCTCCACAGGAGTCAGAAATATAGCTTAAGGAAATTCATCATCCCAATATTACACATACTCGTGAAAACAAAACAACAGTATCCACATTCAATAACCATGTTTCAACAACATTCACACATTTGTTAGTAGACTGAGAGATATCCAGATATCCCATATATTAAATATTCAGGAAACTTTAGATCCAGCAGGTGAAATATGCTGAATAATTTGATAAATTAATTAAAAAGCCTCTGTTACTTTCCTCCACAGTTTAAACAATTTCCTTGTACTTCATGAAGTTTAATATATTATTTCGATTTTAATTTTTTGGTTAATCTAAACATTTTTTTCTGAACATGCTTGCTGTTTGAAAATTTATTAGCCAATGCTATATCTCCTCATTACCATACCCCCCTGGCAACATTATTGATCGGATTTCTAAAGAGAAGACACTGCACAATCCAAATAAATTCTTTTTCCAATTAATTCAACCCCTTTAGTAAAAAAATAAAATAAAATGTAAATGCATGATGGTAATATAGAGCTTATGGAAAATAAACTTCTTATTTTAAATTTAATCTGAAAATTCCTTAAAAACCAGAATTATTGGTAAGGAGCAGTCTCATTGTCGCATTACAGACACACTGACACATTTTAACATGAATTTTGATGATTCCATCCATGTGTGGCAGAATGAACATCAAACAAGGGGTTTAGCCTAATGGCTAGGTAGATGTCTTACTGTACTATTATTCGGTGATTACCTGCTGTAACAAAAGATACTAAAAACAGATTACAAAGAACCCTACACAAATTACAAATTTGTTCAGAGCACTACAACCCAAAGATATCCATGAACAAAACAAAATATTGGTTTTCTGTTGATGAGACCAACTTAAGAGCAGAAACAGTTATAAATGGCCAAATGGCTGAGCAAGTTTTGCACTCACCTTGATTATGACATCACATACAGAGTAAACACAGATATTGATAATAAGGGGAACAAGCATCATTTGATTTGTGAGACAGGAAATAGGACACGCAGACATATGAATGTAAAATTTTATATAGTCTTCGCAGTTCCAGAGAAGAGATAAAAATCACTTATAAACAGTGAAAACAAAGTTCATAATATCTGTGAAGGGATGAACAAGGCTATATCTAATAAGAAATGAGACAATAAGAGTAGTTGAAAATGTGGAGTCATCATCATTCTCTAGCTCCAGTCTTCCGGGTGCTTGTCTTGAGCACTCTCCACCTCCTCCTATCCATGAATAGCTGATGTTCATGAATGGTACTCCAATTAAGCCTTATGTCTTCTAGATCCTTGCTGTTTTGGTCAATCCATTTCTTTTTGGGCCTTCCCGCTTGTCTTTTCCCTTTGATGTTCATATTAAAGTAGGCCTTTGTTTTTCTTTCTTCCACCATTCTTTGGACATGTCCATACCACCTCAGGTGAGACTGCTGTATGGTTTTTGCCAAACTGATATTTATAGGGAGCGTCCATAAACCACATAGCTCCATTTTGGCCTCCTGTGTACCTCTCCTCCCCCCCACGTAGCCCTATGTGGCTTTTTCTCTACCCCCCCTACCCCACGTAGCATGTAGCTTTTTTCCCCTTTCGATTCCAGAAGACATTTTCTCTTGTCAGACTATCGTAAATTTCATACGGAGATAATTAACTGAGGGAAATAAATATTCACATGCTATTGTGAGTTTTGTTCCTCATTTTATCTGTAAAAAATGTTATTGAAGGAAATCTAGGTGGCCAGGCTTAGAACCCCCACGTAGCCCAGCGTAGCCTTCCAGCCAACCCCTCCCCCCTCCTGGACCGATCCACGTAGTTTGAGCATGCTCCCATACCGGCTTCTATATGACTGATTTCATTCCTTACTTTTTTCTCTCATGTACTCTAAAGAATGGAATGCACCCATTGTTCTTTAATGTACATTGAAGAATGGTATGCATAAACTTCATTTCAGAGACTTTAAGTCTACTATTCTCTCTTCTGGATAGGGTACATGTTCCTAATGTGTAAGTCAGTCTGGGATGTAGTAGGATTTGAATAGTGTATGTTTGCACTTCCTGGGCACTTTTTTGCCCAACAATAGAGTTCTCACTTGGTTATAAAAGACTGCTGCATTATTGTATCTGTTTGTAATCTCAGATTTATTGTTGTCTTTACTCAGAGTACCACCAAGATATCTAAATTGGTCAAAATTTTGGAGTTTTGATTATTTAGGTAATTATTCTCATATGAAGTCCATGCGCCTGTTGGCAGACCACCGTCTTACTATGGGTGATTTTCAGTCCATACTCCTCAAACAGCTTGTTCTAAGCTTCCAGCATCTCTTCTGCGCTTTCACCCCAAATCATGACATCATCATCAAAGACTAGTGACTTTGTTTCTTTTTGATGCACTTCTTTGATTTTCTTCAAGATGTCATTGAACACAGCAATGAATAGGGGTGGCAAAGAACTGTCCTCTTGTACTCCCCTCCTTGTCTCAAACCACTTGCTCCCTCCGCTGCCTATTTGCACACAGGCTATTGTGCTTTCATACAGCATTTTAATTTGGCTGATTATGGATCATAATACCTTTCTTCTTTTTAGGCAATCCAGAATTTTTGATCTTGCAATGCTATCATAGGCCTTTTCAATACTGAGAAAGGCCATGATGACTTCTTTACCATTTTTAGATGTTTTTCAGTTAGCATTCTCACTGCAAGGATCAAGTCTGTAGTACTTCTTCCTGGTCTGAAACAATGTTTTACACACACTAATCAGATTTCCAGGTGTCTTCATAACCTTTCCTCAATCACTTTTTCAAAGATCTTCAATCCATGGGACATAAGTGTGATTCCATGATAATGTCCACACTTTTTTCTGTTGCCCTTTTTAAATATGGGTATTGTTACACCCTAAGACGAATCCTCTGGGATCTTGTCCTTCCAAATGGCATGGCAATGTATAGTATAAATGACAAAATATAGGAACACATGAGTAGGAATAAATGGAGATACCATCTGCACAAAATGGGTGATGCATGATTACTGAAAGCAATAACTCAGTATAGACTGAAAGGTAGAAGTAGTGTAGGTACACCAAAGAAGTGTTGGAAATATTACAATTTAAATAAAATGAAAGTCTGACTACCAAAATATTCTGATAAGCTACGAAGTTTCCTTTCCTTGATGAAAAGTTGAATTCCCAACTACAGAAATGTGGAGATAACTATACTCCTTAAAAAGAGGATGGAAGGGCAACAATAACAATAGTTATAAAATCAGCACACATTTGGAAAGAAACGTATGAATAAAATGAATTTTTTCTCAGATGACATTACTAAAATAATCTTTGTAAAAGATTGAAAAAAATGGGTCCAAAAAATTCCTAGCTTCCAGAAAGCATCTGACATGGAACCATAGTAATATATTTAATAAAGAAAAATGTATATAGCTAGCATGAAAAATTTTGAGATTTGGATTGCTTTAACATTTGACAAATATTATCCCATTAACATAAATTTATCTTAGGAGAAAAACGTGAGCACATCAGTTTTGCATCAGGTTATATTAAAGGTCCACAACTTTCTGATCAACTGATCTGGATGAAATGTATCTAACAAGCTTAGGTGTTTTTTTATTTTCTTCACTAATATAATTTACAGCATTGTAGAAATCTAGCAGGCATAAATGGCATGTCTAAATGATCTGAGGGTTGAAAAATCAAACAACAAGTATTAATATGAATAGCTATGAAAAAGAGCCGATGGATTTGGAATAAAGTGTATTTCTCCAACAATTAAAATATGTAAACACAGTTCAGTTCTCAAGATCAAGAACAATCAGCAGTACATGTAAACAACATATTTTATTTTTGCAAGACATACTTCAAAACTTTTCAATTCAAGCATAAAAGACATAACCTTTATAATATTGGTGAATCAAGTGTGAAAAGTGCTTACTGTCTGAAAACTGTAATGGTGTATGAACATACTAAGAACAAACACAGAAGTAGTACACAAAATGGTAACACACTCTGTTAGTGGATCATACAGCTTAATGTAACTGTTGTCTGATAACTTGAATTGGGAGCCTGAAATAAGTAAATATTCTGCAAATCATCTGGGAAAAATAAAATTCAATTGGTAATATTCAAAAGAAAATTGTAAGCTACTACCCTACCCACTTAAATTACAAGACAACAGATTTAACAAATAATAGAAATAAGATACTGCAAGAATATGATAATAACAATGGAAAATGCTTTTAGGCAGTGAAAATAAGGAACGATATGGAATGTAAACCCAACACTTTCTGAAGATAAAGGCAGAAGGGCAGTGACAAATGGAAAAAAAAGACAAGTACATATTACAGTATTTGGTAGTAGACCTTATTTGTGTGTATAGACCAGAAATGTGGTGAGGAATTAGCACACATCAAGGCTCGCTATATGAGGTGAATTGCTCAACTGCTTTTGCCGGCTAGTCAGAATGTAAAACTGGGCCTTTGTTGGGAAATGTTGGAGTGTAAGGTAAATGAACACATGATCTTTTCCATTGCAGAGATGCCATAGCTGCAGGTTTATTTTGACAATAAATAATTACTTCCCAAATACAATATGAGGACTATGAGACTGCAGTATCAGGAATGGACCACAGAGGACATTGCCCTAGTGAAGTATAATGCTAACAGGCAGTTGAAACTGCAGCTTGGCTGGTCTAAGTGGGAGAAAATGACTGCATTCGGAGGGCTCAGCATTGCACAAAACTGCCCTGCCACAACTGGAACAATGGTGGGAATTTTGGGGTTAAAACCCCGCATAAGACCTTCCAGTCTTTCTCATGCAGCCAGCTCACTTAATCATCGAAAAACACAGCAGAGGAAGCAGCCCAGGTACTAAAGCCAGCCCCCAACAGCCATTACCGCTGGGGTGGCAGTCACTAGCAATAGTCAGGAGCATCACCAGCAAGCAAGCAGGTTGGGTTCTTCTGAGGAAGATGTTTGAAAATGGGGAGCAACATATGGGTCCTAGATGGGGAAGCCTACAATGCTCACCCACAACCTGCAGGCTCACTTTTTGCTCAAAATAGGGTTCTAATCAGTAAATTGTTCAATGACAAAGAACCAGTTCATGTATTTTCTCGTGTCATCTTATTTCACATCTTACCCTCTCATCTCAATCTTTGTACATCATTGTATCAATAGTGTAAATTAAACCTTGTAAAGATGGCATAGCATGCTGAAGTCATTACCCTACAATGACCAAATCTGCATCCAGAATACAGGTCAGCGCATACGTCCAATCCTTACTTGTGACTCCTTTTAGTCAATTCTGTCAGATCTCGCCACTTGGCCTAACAGGGCCTGACTAGGTCATGACAGAGATTGCAATATCAATGTCTTTCTCTTAAGTTACAATGGTGGCTAAATCAGTTTCAGAGTGTCCTATAGCATGGAATAATTTAACATGTATTGACCTGTGTGATCCAGGATCTAGGAGTTAGTATCATGGTGCTGAATGCCCAACATCCATTGATTGTAATGCAGCAAGAGGAGAGTCCTCACTGCATGTCCTGCCTCAAAACAGATACTGCATATACTGCAAAGCATTGTGAGTTTGAATGCAAATCTGAAATGCTGAATGCATGTATCAGTGCATGAAGATCACTGCAGCACAATGTGGACCAGTACATCAAGATCAATGCCACTGTGAAAGCTCACCATCTTCCTCTCACTAAAAGCACAATAATGATTCTCTATAAAATTAATAAATCTTAATAACCACATGAGATTTTCTACGTTAACCTTTTTACTGTGAGCTGAGCAGTTTTTCAATCTTCTTGGCCAATAGAAAATGTGTAGAATTTTGGCACTTTAATGTCTCTACCTTGCCACTCTACGCAAGTTGATAAATCCTTGACATACTTGTTGAATGGGTAATTGGTCCAAAAAATACACTCAAATTGAACACCTACTACAGGCAATGGAACTTTTTTGGCTATTTCCCAGTGATCACAATGTGGCAATGGCCAAACGTAAAAGTCTACATGTTAGATGCCTCATTACAAGACTTCGTACAACACATTAAGTTCTTCCACCATTAAAGTCTAAGAAGTAACCACAGGCAGTAGATACATAATGGTCAAAAGTGATGTTTCATTTTGTCAAAACGCTATACTAAATTCCTGATTAAAGAGGAAAATTCTTTTGCTGAAATTCACCACAGACTTGATCATGTATACAGAGATTTGTGGATGTGTGCTAGCCAGATTAGGAGAAGGGTGAAACATTTCAGAGATAGAAACATTACAATCTGTCCACTTCATAGTGGTTGCCATAAAACTGCCTACACTGAATGCAACATGGAGAGTTGATGACTTGACAGATATGTCACTGTGCAAGTAACTGCAATAACACTCGCAATAATGCAGTGCTCTACAGGAAATTATTGTAACTTTACGGTAAAAAATCCATGGGTCCCACATTTCTTGAATGAAAACTGAGGATTGTAAAAAAAATCACCACTCGGGACAAAATTCATGAATAATGCAGTAAAACAGAAATTGAATGAGCACTGATAGGATGGTTCCATATTAATTTTAAAAAATGAAACATAAAAACAGTGCAGTCTGTTGGGGATTCTATAGGAACAATGTTCTACAGTAAATATCCTGGCTAGGAGATCATCCTGCAACATAATGTGCAGCACCAATATGCTTGTTTAACTGTGGAAAAAACAGAGAAGATAATAAGCAGTAAAAACGGAGACTGTCCCTGTATATAATTGCAACAAAATCTCCGTGGGTGTACTGCTGGATTCTGTTGTAAAAACTCTATACATTGACATCCAGCTCCATCCTTTTTTTCATGTGTGAAGCGAATTATATTGATCAGCTCACCGTCAACTCAATAGCTGTTGATCAGCTGATCGTCAACTCAATAGCTGTTGATCAGCAGACCTGGAGAAGACGACAGTGCTAGCTGTCAAAACATCATGAACATTTCATTGCAAATAAGAAATTCCTTTGCACCCTCCATCTGACTACCACCCTTTTAGTTTTTGAAGGACCAGATGTGAAACCAACATTATAAGATACAGGAGAGCACACAAAATGCAGTATGTCAGTATCTTCAAGGAGACAAAATAGAGTTCTGCCAAAAATGAATTTTTCAATCTTGCAGAACAGTGGGCTAATAAATTCTTAATATTCTAAAACATGAACGAAGGTTTTTTTTTAACATTGTTTATATTTTTGAACGTTAACCTTAATCTCAGATTTTTTTATAGCAAGCGTAAATATCATTTAAATTTTATTTGGTTCTTGGTGTTCATAGTGTTAGGTGGTTTTAAGTATATTTAACTATTTATTTGTAAAGTTTTTAGCTTAAGTTTACTTGTGAGTTAATTTAGCAGTCTTTTTGTTAGATTAGGTTTAATAAATTTTTCTCTCACATTCTGTACTTTGTTTTGTTAGCTGCTTGTAGTAATTGCTTGTAATTATGAGTGAAAAATGTGGCAATTGCTGTAGATTAGTGATGGTGGGAATTTTTTGTGAAGTGTTTGAGGAATGAATTTATTGGGGAAATTATAATGGTGTTGAAAATGGGGCAACTGAGGAGGCTCTCCCAAGATTGTGTTAAAAAAAGAAGATATTGGAACAGGATGTAAGAATTTGTGACCTTGAGGCATAACTAATAGATGCTACGAATAAGATGGATTGGCTGCAGTGGGAGGGTAACAAAAAAGGGTGGGAAGAGGCAATGGGGAAAAGAGCAGCCAGAATAAGGCTGATTCTTTTGTTGTTGGAATAAAAAATAGGTTTGACCTGTTGCCAGAGTTAGACAGGGATGAGCCTTCTGTAGTTGTAGGTATAGGTGAAATGCAGCAGATTTGTAGGATAACATGTGTAAGTAAGTCTAGTAGAGAAAGGTTAGTTAAAAAGAAAGTCTCGCTGCTAGTTAGTAGTCATGGAAGAGGTATGGAGTGGGTTTACTGGGGCAGAAAAAATTAGGATCAGATTTCCAGGTCACGAGTTTATTTAAACCAAGTGCTTCTCTTGATCAGTTGTTAGAAGGTATAAGTTCTTTGTATAAGGACTACATATCAGGATCATGTAGTGATAGTGGGAGGTGTGGGAAATAGTCTAGACAGGGATGGTAGTTATAGTATTCCAGGTGACCAGGAGTAAATAGCAAAACCAATGTATCACACTCGGGTCAACACAATATCAATCCTGATACACTATGATACGCCACAGATGAACTGCGGTGAGGCAAGTGAATCTGGAGCTGGAATGGCTTCTTGTGTCTAGCATTGGTTCTGGCATGAGCCTCATATCAGTAGATGCTACTGATAGGTGGCGTTATACTAGGCATGGCCTACACCTCAATAGTAGAGGAAAGGCAGATTTGATAATCACACATTTAATTGGGGCCACCACTTCTCATGAAAGGATTCCTGTAGTTAATGGTGTTATGGCAGTTCCTTTTTTAGATTAAAGTTTTGGACAGAGAGTATTAATAGAAGTTAGTTCAAGCATTGATGAGATCTCAGAAACCAAAATTAAATTTTTTATTAATGTATTACATGAAACTATCAGAGGGTTATCAAACAAAGTGGATGAACTGCTAGTTCACATTAATAAATTGAATGCTTTTAACAGAACTGATGTTCTATGCTTGTCTAAACACCATATCACAAGTGGAATTGGTATGTCAAAAACAACATACTTTAATTTGGCTTCTCTCTACTGTAGAACTAACTTGGAGAAAGTAGAGTTTATAGTTTTGATGATATAAATGTTAGGAAGTATTATCTTGATCAACATTTCAAAAGCTCATGCTACATGGCTAAATTTCAATAATGAAAATTTTGTAATAGTAACTGTATACTGAGCACGCTCTGGTAACTTTGCTCTTTTTCTGAGCCAACTTGAACTCCTATTATCATTTTTAAGCAGAAAAATAGCTAACAGTCTTGTGTGGCGAGTTTATGTCAATTTTTAAAATAATTTACCCTGTAAGGTACTGTTGAAATCATTAGTCAGCTCATATATCTGAATCAGGTGGCTAATTTTCCCAATAGAATAATGAATAATAGTTATGCAGCAAGAGATAATGTTTTCCTAGATGACTCAAAATTCAGTTACTCAATCAAGCCATCTATTAATGGACTTTTAGACCATGATGCCCAGTTATTAACTATCCACACTTTAATAGGAACTCCAAGAGTAAAGGTTTTAATGTTCAGTGAGTAATAAATGATGAATCAATTAGCTGTTTTAAAAATTGCCTTCATACCACAAATTAGAAACATATTTACAGTGCACAAAGTATGAATAAAATAATAATAAAATAAAAAAACTTTTCACTGGCTTCAAAAATATTGAGCAAATAATGTTGCATGTCCTTTGAAACTGTATTGCCCAAATCTACCTGGAAATTTGATCACTTTGACATATGGAATGATGCACTGAAGTAAAAGTTGTCCTGGTTCAATTAATGTTGCAATTTCACCAGGAATATCACCTGGAAGCAAGTTATTCCAATACGCCTTAGATGGAACATGACTCTTTGAGCTTTCAAATGCATATTGCATCAATGAAAAACAAGTAAATCATTTTCTGCGACAAGTTCCGGTGGCAAGTATGGCTTTGGCAAAGTCAAACGATAATTTAGTACCTGATTAGGGTAGCATTTTTTTTGGCAGATATCGCAACACTTGTCACAAAAAGTGTTTATAGTTGATTGAAAGTCAGAGTCATCAGCTAACAGTTGAGCATAAGCCTCACGTCGACATCGTAAACTAGCTTCACGTTCCTGACTTATCTCTCTAGGTTGTGATTCCGAGAATCTAAATCGACTAGATTCCAGTTGAGAGCTATGCTGATTAACTGTTTCACTTGCTCTTGCTTCGGCATGTCGTCATGTGTCACTAGCAAGTCGAGAAGAGTGTGTGAACGAGTTCTCGACGTATCTTGCATGAGCCTTACGTTCCTTATAATTAGTGCGTTCAACATTATGCTGATGTTCATGAATTTCTGTTGCTCGTTTCCAATGTTTGGCTAATCTTGCAGACCAATCTGCTTCCAATTCCTGTTGAAGCATTTAATGTGGCTTTTGCTCGGCTTTTCTAAGCATCGTTTGCATTGAGTGGCTGTCCCCTTTACCATAAGAGAAACTTTTTGCTGTGTACGCAAAGCGGCAGAAATGTCAACACGGTGGACGGGCAGTCGCCCGGAGGCGATCAAGTGAGAACCGAAGCAAAGTCCAAGATGAGCTGTGCAGAGTAGAAGGAAGAAACTGAACATAGACTGAGACGCGCACTAATCCGAGTCCAATATGCGATGCACAGAGTCCAATGGAGTAACCGAACGTAAACCGAGATGCGCGCTGGTCAGACTCCATTAGGCGATGCACAGACAGACGGAAGCAAAACTGAGTAGAAGTGAACACAGCACTGTCCTAAGTGGGACCACGAGGCTGCATTTATACTAGGCAAGTCGCTTCTGATTGGCCGCGGCGGAAACTCTGTTATGTGGTGGCGCTAGCTGGCCTGTTTGCTAGTGCTGTCTATCAGTTGTCCACCTCCATCTCTTCTTCCGTGCATGTAACAGTGTCGGGCCAGGATACCAGACTCTTCTATCAGGAAGGCTGTCTAGAGTTAGGAATCTGTTTGAGACTAGTAGAAATAAAAATTAACTGAACACTAAATAATATCAAAACGACTGATCCTACAACTGCACTGTTTATTCAGTGGGTTTTCTTTAATTTTAACACTGCATTGATAGAGAAATCAAAATAAAACAGCTGACTGCTCTCTATACTCTTTGGCCCACGCTACAGCAACGCGACGACTGTTCCTTGCCGGACAGGCAAAGCTCAAAGCGAGTTAGTTTTTCCCGAATTTTCCAGGCAACTTATGCAATTTTTCTTTCTTTAAAAACCTTATTTAGAATATCAAGAACATTTTTAAAAAAATTAGGAAAATTGGTACACAGAAAAAAAAAATGTCAGTTTTCTCCAAATTTTCCAAGGGCAAATTTACCAATTTTTTATCAACTAAAAATTTTATTCACGCCATTATGAACATTTAAAAAAATTAGCCAAATTGGTACATAGAAAAAAACTTTCAGTTTCCTCGAAATTTTCCAATTTTCCGGTGCAACTTTTCCAATTTTTCACTAACTAAAAATCTTATTCCGACTATTATGAACATTTAAAAAAATTAGTCAGATCGGTCCATAGAAAAAAGTACTTTCAATTTTTCCCGAATTTTTTAATTTTCCGGACAACTTTTCACATTTTCATGCAATGTCACCCAGTTCTGAGCTATTGGTCTAAATTTCAAGTCTGTACATTCACCCGGACAAAGCCCAAAGCGAGTTAGTTTTTACAGAATTTTCCAGGCAACTTTTCCAATTTTTCTTTGTTTAAAAACCTTATTCGGACTATTAAGAACATTTAAAAAAATTATCCATATTAGTACAAAGAAAAAAAAAAGAATTTCAGCTTTCTCCGAATTTTCCAGGCAACGTTTCCAATTTTTCCGTAACTAAAAACCTTATTCGGACTATTACGATAATTAAAGAAAAATTAACCAAATCAGAACACAGAAAAAAAGACTTTCAGTTTCCTCCAAATTTTCCAATTTTCCGGGTAACTTTTTCAATTTTTCATTAACTAAAAACCTTATTCGGACTATTACGAACATTTAAAAGAAATTAGCCAAATCAGTCTATAGAAAATAGTACTTTCAGTTTTTCCCAAATTTTCCACACAATGTTTCCAATTTTTTTCACATTTTCATGCATTGTCATTCAGTTCTGAGCTATGGTCAAAATTTCAAGTCTCTAGCTCATTGAGAAGTTAGTTTAAAATCAATTACTAGATTCCACCTGGACTAAGCCCAAAGCAAGTTCATAAAAAACATTTTAAAATACAAAATTTTTAATAACATTGTCCTAAGTTGAAAGTTTCTTCCCCATAAAAAGGTGTCATAGGTCTTGGAAAAAATAACCATGGATAACTGTGGGCATAAAACATCATGAATTTCTACAAGGAAGTCATATATTGTCAATAGGAATAGTCACTATGCTAATATTAAAACACATTACAAGCAGTGCTGCAAAATTCTGAAAAAGGTTATTAAAGAATCTAAAATTGTGTACTACAAATTTAACATTAATGACTTTGATAATAAAATTAAGACAATAAAATGAAACGGGGGAGAATAATAAGGTCAGTAAAGAGGTTTATATTAAATTTAATTCAGCCAAAACCAATTTTCCAATGGTTAATATATTTAGTAAACTTTTTTTTGTCTGTTGCTGATCAGTTGACTACCAGTGGCTCAGTGACTCGCAGTATGGATTTTGTCAATACAGGCTTCCAAGAAAAATATAACACTGTATCTGTAAATTTAGCTACTCCAGAAGAAATTATTATGTCTCTTAAGAGCAAATACTTCAGTGGTTATGATGGGATTTCCAGAAGATTAATTAAACTGTGCTCCACAGTTTTAAGTAATATACTAAGTTATATATTTAATACATCTTTACTTGAGGGTACCTACTCAGAAAGACTTAAGTGTGTTGTAGTTAAACCAATCTATAAAAAGGTGTATAAGTCATTTGTATCAAATCACAGTCCTATTTCATTACTAACAGCCTTCTCCAAAACTTTGTAAGAAAGCAATGTGCAACAGAGTTTACCAACACCTAAAAAAAAATAAAAATATTCTAGCTAAATCACAATTTGGCTTCCAAAAATGGTTATTCAACAGAACAAGTTACACTGGCATTCATTGACAATATTTTAGAAGGAATAAATGACAAGTTAATGCCTGTGGGAATTTTCTGTTACTTGTCTAAGGCATTTGACTGTGTTGATCACAAAATTCTGATACAAAAATTATAGTATTATGGTATAGATGGCATTGTTAATAAATGGCTTCGTTCTTATCTTTTTAACAGAAAACAAAAAGTATTACTGAAAAATTATAATGCTGCATTATGTGGTTCACTGTTTTCGGAGTGGGTATTCCCTCAGAGTTCTATATTGGGACATCTATTGTTTTCAATATATATAATTACAAGGAAAGGGAAAATGACTCATCACTCACCAAACTTGAAGGAAGTGACGAGAGAAGAACATATATAACGAACACACAAATAAACTCAATATTTCGGTTATTAAACCTTATTCATGATGTAGAAAATGAGTCATGAGGTTCGGGAGGTGTGCACACACCGATGGTTGCTACATATATATAAATTATCTAGCCTGCATTACATCTAAAAACTCAAAATTTGTCCAATTTGCAGATGACACAAGCATAGGAATTAAAAATAATCCAGATTTCTCTACCAAACATATTTCAAATTTTATCTTTGACCTTATTAATAAATGGTTTACAGATAATGGCTTGTCCTTAAATTTTAATAAAACTTCATTCATCCAATTCAGTACATCACACAGATTACCACCAGACATAGACATAAAATTTGCAGGCCAGTCCATGTGTGTGAAATTTCTAGGTTTGCATATTGATCATTGTTTAAATTGGAAAGTGCATGTCTCTGACTTACTGAAGCAATTGGGTGCAGCCACATTTGCAATTCATACAATTTCAGCAATAGGTTATCTCCATCAGCAAACTAGTTTATTTTTCTTAGTTTCACCTCTTACTGTCATATGCAATAATATTCTGGGGCAATTCTACTCACAGAGACAGAATATTCAGGGCCCAAAAGTGAGTTATGAGAATTATGTGTGAGGTAAGCAGTAGAACTTCACGCAGAGAGTTGTTCAAGAAGTTAGGGATTTTAACATTGGTGGCCAAGTATATACACATTAATGTTCTTTGGAGTCACAAATTATACTCTATTTGAAACAAATAGTAAAATACACAATTATGGCATTAGAAGTAAAAATGATCTTCACAAGAATTACAAGTCATTGTCATTTGTTCAAAAAGGGGTCTGATATTCAGGGATACATATCTTCAATAAGCTCCCTACAAGACTAAATTCGGGAGAAGACTGAAAGAATGTTTAACTGACAACTCCTTCTATTCCATCAAGGGATTTATTTCTAAGGTATCTAAAAAATAATTGGCAGTAATTTATGGAAATGTAGTTGATATAATTAGTGTATATATTACACTGTGACATTTTGGCACGTATTTATCTATTTTGTTAAGCAATAGTTTTTCTTTAAATTGACAACCTTCCACATTCCACAGCGCCAGTCTCTTATATTGGTGTTTCAATTATGCTGGCAGTTAGATTATTACACTTACTGTGAATCTTTAAAGTACCAGCACACTCACCAATATTGAATTCATTCACTGACAGTTTAAGTTGATAAATGAAATAAAAATGCACTATTATTTTAAACATATGCATTTAACTGTTTTATAGAACATTCTTGCTCCAACTCCCAACCTTTATGAAATTATGTTAGCGGGACTTAGATCCTTTAAGATTACAGGTTGTATCTCTGATAAATTTAGACTGAAAGGTTCTCATTCATTCCTAAACATATTTACCAGTTCCTAGGTAATACATATGGCTTACCAAACAAACAGTTTATAAAAACCTTGCAAATACTTTTTACATTACTAAAGTTTCTTCGTATCACCAAAAAAAAAAAAAAAAAAAATCACATTCCTCAAAGTTAATTCTTCATCAGAATGATGAAATAGGAACACACGACTGTATCGACTGTTCACTTTCCAGACGGACTGACCTACTCCATGATCAGGGGCAGAATGCCTGCTCAGAAGCCCATGTGTGTCTTTCTCCTAAGTGCACCCTGCTTTCGAACTGGGGTTTACACCCCGGAGCCCATGGACCCAGTAGATGCTGGTGTCACTACTCGACCACCAGATTTCAAAATTCAGAAGCCATGCTTTAAAACTGGGCTAAACTTCCCTGAGCCCACAGACTTGGCAGATGCTGATGTCACCAGCAGACCATGCCAAACTCCACTATTTAAAACTTTTACCAGTCAGGCTTCCCCAAATTAAATTAACTACTTAAATTATCTTGCAAAGTAATGGGGAAATGCCATTAACACATTGCACTGGGAGCCATGAAAAATGAATGTATTGTATTGTAGTGTGAAAGCCTTTCTGGGAAAGGCTTAAGTGTGCTGTAGTTATCTACATTAATAAATTAGATATGGCAAAAACTGTTGCTCATTAATTTGAGTATCTTCATCTATATGGCAAGGATCCAAAACCATAGCTAAGTGGTTTAAATGAAATATATGTATTAAATACCCATATTTTAACTGAAAAAAATAAACTGAAGGTGTTGAAAGGCACAGATGATATTGAGAATTCTCATTAATATTGGGAAATATCTTAATGTAATTTAGCAGTAAGGATGGAGGCTCAAGCAGGACTTGAGGATAACAAACAGAAATGTCCATGAATGTAACAATTTCAAACTTTCCAATACTCCATAATGTCATTAAACAGTGCACTGTATTTCAACACAGTATTCATGTGCCTTCAGACACTTCTTGAATGCTAGCTTCAATGTCATGATTGGTCAAGATAATAGTCCTAAAGAGATTAAAATTGTTTACCACTAATATATTCACTTTTGGACTATCACTCTACCTGAAGAAGAAAGAGGTGCTAGCTGTTGAAATGTGTTCTGATTAAACATTACTACTGAAGATTGGAAATGGGAAAAAGATTATTCTCACAGTAGTATGTGTTACATCATCATAATGTGTGCACTGACCTTCCAGTATGGCTTCACAATTAAGGTGCCTCCACACTGGATTGGGGAGATATAACGGGACCACATTTGAGTCCTAAACTCCTTGTACTGGTCGTCCTGATTGCGATTTTTATGCAATTTTCTGTAGTCACCTAGGTGAATTCTGGGATGATTCTTAATTTCTGCCTCATAAATTACACATTTGAAAAACAAAAATAAACCTATATTACAGAACACAAATTACAATAACTGCAGATAGATTGCAACACTTAACAGCCCCTCATTAGAATAGGTTCCTTCCAGGAAGCAGGAAGGTCACCATTCCATCGCTATGGATGCACTGAGACAAAGAAGAGAGGTCAACAACAACTGGCTACATGGAGCAGGTATAGTATAAAGACCGGTGGAGTTCACAGAGACCCGCAGTATGACTCAATCAGTAATGATAAATGCTAAGATATAGTTCATCAGAGAGATAATGGACAATGCCAAGAAAGGATTTTGTGGAAACAAATCCAGGGAACTGTAGCAGAAATTTGATCCTCCAAAAAGGTATTTCGAAGTAAACAAACATTTGTCAAGGACAACAATGGGCCAATTCTCACTAATTAATATGAAGTTGCACTAAGATGGAAAGAGTATTTCAGTAGACTTTAAAATTGTGAAAAGCACAGTAAACATTTCAATTTTCAGACACTAGTGACAGTGGATCTATAATACCCATCACCTGGAAGTAATCGAGCAACCGGTGAAGAGGCTGAAATAAAAACAAGAGCCCAGCTGAAGATGGAATCCAGGCTGAAGTTAATCAGGAAGACGTGAAAGAATTACACAAAAAGTTGCATAAATTGATCAAGAGAATATGGACAGCAGAGAAGATCCCCAATTTTGCCATGTTATTACCATTTCTTTTTCTTTCTTTTTTTTTCCCTTTAAAAAAAGAATTGAGGCAAATTACGAAACTATAGTGAAATTGCACTTCTCAACATCTGTTGAATTGTTTACTACATAGAGTCTGGCCTTTATCAGAAGTGACTGACTAATTTCAGATTGAATTATGGCCTGGAAGAACTGCATGCGATTTTGGTAGATTCCAAGAAAGCTTGTCATTGTAGTCATGAGGAACACCTGTTGAAGTATCTGATAGATTTTGAAATGCTCAAGAATCTTGTCAGCTGGGTGATAGTCCAAGTAAAACCAGTTCCAAGGTGAAACTTGAAGACCAACTCATGGAGAGTTTCAATATTCTGTCAGGCCTGACAAAAGGGAACGGTCTTTCCCCAATTCTCTTCAATCTTGCTTTGGATAAGGTCTTCCGTGAAGCGATATTTGATGACCATATCAAAGTCAGTGTAGATGGTGTAATGGACAGAAATATCACCAACCTCACATATGCAGCTACTCATGATTGGATGTTCAGCTCCAGGAAGGAGTTAAAGCGAATTACTGAAGTACTAGAAAAAGTGGTGAACTGTTTCGGGCTGCAAAATCAATAAAACAAAAGTAGAATATCTCTTTGCGCAAGGGAGCCAATTAGATGCAGGGAGGTTGTGTACCATCATTGGCAGTTTGAAATAAGACACATAGAAGAGCCTATGAATTTCAGTATCTTGGAGGATTGAGGCTGGAAAATGCAGTTATTGCAACATGAGCCAACTACTCAGGTCACATACTACATCAAGGAAGCACAGATTACAACTATGTAAATATATGAACCAACCAGTTGACTTATATGGCTGTGAAATTGGGAATTCAATGAAGCAAAATTATAAATTCTCTCTGTGTGAGAGAAAAGTGTTATATAAAAAGTTTGGATCCATACAAGATACTTATACAGGAAATTGGTATAATCAAGAGTTAGAGAAATTGTGCAAAAGACAAAACATTGTAGGCTTGATGAGAAGCATATGTCTTGAGTAAGCTGGGAATTTTGAGGCAATAGTGGCCTAGTAACATGCTTGATTTCATCTCTCAGGGATGATGCCTACCTGGTAGAGTGATTAAGAGGTGGATTGGCAGAATCCATGAGAACCAGTCACAAATTGGTGTGAGAAACAACTGGCAAGAAAAATGAGATAACTGTAACCAACAGCAACAAATCCTTGTAGATGCACACAGCTCCTCAAGCCTCACTGCATGAATACAATTTCCTCTTGGCATCCCCAAACCTTTCACTGCAGTCATTATCCTGCACACATGAATTAAGATGGTGGTGCAAAACTTACAAAACACTTTTAAACATTTTTAACAGTTACTTATGCATATCCTATGCTATGAAAAAATGGACTTCAGATGATAATGTCTTCAAGATAATTGGAAAATGGAATGAGTGTCTCTTACTTACCCTCATTGTCGCATGATTAAGCATCTCCTGCCAGGCATGGTCAAATGTCCGCCCTTCTGTACTAAGTCCTTCTTCAGCCAAATAAACCATTTCTTTGGCAGCAGCATGGGCCGAATTTGCCCTTTCAAATCGAATAGCTGCTTGCTGTGTCTCCTGAAGTGCCTTTTAACAAAACGTAAGTTTCTCATTATTCACTTTATGTATGAGAAAAATTGAAATCGAACAACTTACAATTCATTAATGAACAGAACTGACAAAAGCAAAGAAAATAAGAAAGTGTATTAGTGACTGACATGGAAAATAAATTATGATTCAAGTATTTACCCAGAAAATACTGCAGCAAGGAAAACTTTATGCAATCAAGCTAACATCATCATTGTTACAGCTCAGACATACAAAAGATATTTTTTAAAGTGACATGATAAAAATGCTTACCAAATATTTAATAGCCATAAGAAACATTCAAAGTATCAAACATAATATTTTCAATCAAATTCATAGTATATATAAAAATACAATCCACCTGTGTAGCAGCGTACATTAAGGGTCACTACACTGGATTAGGAAGGTACAACAGGCCAATGTTCAAAGTTTGCGAACAGCATACCAACTGTCTTGATTGCAGTTTTAAGCAGATTTCCGTAATCACCTAGGTGAATGCTGGGATGGTACTCAATCTAAGCCTCATAAACTATGCATTTCCCAAACAAAAATACATTTATCACACAGAACGTAAGTTGCATGTTTCACATACATATAGTGACACATCTGCTCTCCACTCCCCTATCAAAATGACAGGCCTAGCAATCCAGTAGTTGATGGAGCCTTGCTTTCAAATAAGTACAGCCTCAAAAAATGTATGTGTCAGATAACCCACAAAAAAAGGTGGAAACATTCAATAATAATGCCAATTGCAAGAAGGCTTAACATGGTTCTAGTCGGCCTCAACGAATATATATAATAATAATCGAATATATTTAAACAAAACTAATTATATCTTACATTGCTGCTGCAACTCATGGTGATTAAGAAACAACATGTATGGTAGAGAATTACATTTGAGAATTCTAGTATGTTGTCAGAGGTTAAAGGATTTGATTTTAAGCCCAAAATATCATCAAATAGAAAATACAATCACTGAATTTGCCAATGACAAATTCAAGTTACAAATCAATGATCAGCATAAAGGTGTCTTAAATCTACACTAAAAATAAAAAAAAAGAAATTAACAAAGAGGGTAATGCAGATTTTTTGAAATGTTTAAGATGACAGAAAATCAAAATTCAATTTGAAACAATTCCAGTAGTTTATAGTGATGAAGCTGATGATAGGAGGTGGGACAATAAACATAGCTGAGAAATTGATAAATAGTATAGGATATTTCGTACATAACATGTTAAATGATAACTTTCCCCAGTGGAAGGGATATTTTATTTAATAGCTGATGTTTCAGATGTCACAGCATAGTTTCTTGGAGGAAGAAAAGCACAGGTGCCATTCTTCTAAGCAGTTGATGGGTTATTATTTGAAAAATATTACAGATTTGGAAAGTTGCTGAACCTCCTCCATACAGAGAGTAAAAAGATCATGGTTATGGATGCAGAACTGTCGTACACAGCTGAATGAGGGCAGAGGTCTAATTTAGTTACCAAGACTCAAGAGGCTTTGGTGGAAATGAAAACCATATGGCAACTGAATCATCAATGGAATTTCATGTAAAAACTCACAAGCAGCGAGCTGCTAGTGGACTTTCACATGTAGATAAGGTAGGAGTTAATGTGACAGACATGCCAGATAGCAACCAATCCAGTGATGCTGTTTTTGATATCTGTAAACTAATTAATGGAAGAACAAATTATTTAAAAAATCAAAGTGATCAGCAAGAGCAATTTAAATAATTTCCATCAGAAGAGGTTATGTTATTAGATTGAGCTTACCTACACAAGATGATTCCGATTGACGCATTTATGAAATGTGAGATTAACTCCTAAATGGTGAATGCAAGTAGACACCAGGATCATTCTGTTCAAGAGAGAATAATGATCCAGCATCATCCTCTCAGAGAAACAAGTAGAAGCTGAGATCAATCATTGCAAGTGATGATTTAAAATATTGTGAGTGCTACAAATTCAGGCTAGGTTTCACTAGAAAAGTGTTTAGTAATGAAAATTATTACAAATGATCCCAAACATTCTCATTCTGACAGTTTTCTGAAGAGCAAGGTTTCCATAAACCAAAAAGAATCAAGCCACAGTCTAAGAACATCATCCATCGCAATAAAATGTTCTTAATAAATAAAATATCAGCATGAATACAAGGTATACAATGCTCTTTTCTTCTTCATTATTACAAGCAAGTATTATCTTATGCAAGACACAAGACTTATACTGGGGTTGGGTATAGGCTTGTACCTTAACTAGCAGTTCACTTGAATGAAAAATTCTGTGGAATTTTGACGAAATAATCTTAAATTGACCATGTAGCCCTTCTGGATTCTCAACTGAGATGCGCACAGGTCGCCACTAAATTTGTTTAAACCACAAACTTAGAAAAGGTTTAGTCTACTATAAAATCACAAAAAAGTTCACTTGGACAAAATTTTGGAGTTTATTTAAAAAGTCACATTTTTCAAAAATTAGCATTATACAGTTGAGTAGGCAATCAAACAAACGTTTCCAGAAAATTGTAGGTTGAGGAGAGAAGTGATACTGACTGAATAAAAAAAAACCTTTTGAAATTTAAAAGTTCTTAGTAGTCATGGAAATCACGATCTGTTACAAGTACACCCAACATGGCGGACACAAGCTTCCAGGCTAGCGCAGCAAAAACCGTTCTGCCACAATACGACTAATGCAGAGTTACCTTACATATCACTCCCGGAGTAAAGACCAAAGACAAAACCATAAAGATGCCCCTTCCACTGGGCTCCAGCTTTTATTGACTCCAGCCGTATCACACGTGTATACAGCCGCTTAGCAAAAAGTGTGTATGTTGCACTAAACGATCTAGATTATAAAAAGTGTTCAAACTTTGACAGTGTGTAGTCTTATCTGTAAGATGCTCAAAGGATGTTTAGTGAGAAATTTTGAGTGATTAGTTTTAATTTTGTGTAGTGATACCAAGTCTTTTAGCAAGTGGGTATTTCCCCAGTTCTGGAAAATTTACGTCCTTTTAATAGTCACCTGCTGAATTACAATTAATCTAAATGAAATTAGTGCCAGAAAGTTCTACAAAAATTCCTGAGTACAATGATATAAATTTTATGAAAATCGATGGCAAAATAGCGAAGTTACAGCTTAGACAAGATTTGGTAAAGTAACTGTTTAGAAATCATATGGTTTTTCGTTAATAATTATTAACATATAGTTTATATCGAAAAGGAAAAATTATCGGGATTTTCTTTGAATTTACTTACGTGTTTTAAAAGTTATTTTATCTCTGGGAATGACTTGGTTTAGTTGCAAATAATTCTTAACCCACGTGTGTTCAGTGACGAAATAATCTTTAAAATGTCTGTAAAATCTGTTCTACTGCATCGAATGTTCTGAAATTTAAATATGTGATACTAGATTTTTAGCTCTTTTAGAAAATCAACTTTTTATTTCGGGAAATTACTAGGAACCTATGATAAAAAATGTTAAAAGTGAAGTGCATTTATCAAAGTGTTTAAAAATTTATTTATGTTATTTACACGGCCAGAAACTATGAAATTTTAGTGAATTTAACTTTCTTTTGAATTATTATTATTATAAAATTACTTTACTTCACTCAAAAGTGTTCAGAAATAGTGAAATGGTCACGTAGCAGAAATCTATTGTTTATAAGTGGGACAATAATGGATTATCCTATTCCAGGTTGGTTTAAAAGTTTCTTAACCCTTATAAAAAGTTTATTTAGGGCTTTTATTAAATGTTGTGGGTCTTTACTGCTTTTAAAATGGTTTATTTAATAAATTAGGTTGTGGTATCAGCTTCTACATGAAACGTTCCTTCCTACCTATACTTGTAATGAAAACTATATGTTTAAATGAAAGCTTACTTCCTCCCTTATACTTGAAGCTAAGAAACTAGAATTTATCAAAATTCTAAGGTGCTTACACTTAGTAAAAAGTAATTCATAAAGTACAGAAATGCTACCACTAAACTACATGTACTAAGTACAATCTGTACCTCTTTTGCCCTCATGCGTGCTTCATAGTAAGGTCTTGCTCTTTCTACACATGCACCAAGTTTTTTTGCCAAAACATCAATTCTCACAGTTGAATCACACAACAGTTGACGGAACTCAGCTCGTGCTTCCTGCCAGTAAAATCACAATTAATAAAGTAACTGAAATAAACCCTTAAAGAAGTCAAAAGCTGAAGCATAACTATAACTTTTTTGGGGGGAAAAAATCTAAAATCAATGTCCGGAAATTTTCTAAGTTCTATGGTAAAATTTTTAGCAATTGCTTATAGATGAAAATATTGATGTCTCACAATAACTAGTTGTAAAATACACATAAGGACTTATTCGAAGATGCATATTCCTTAGAGCCAAGATATTTGCAAAAGATTGAAGGGGAACAGTTCCAATTCCAATTTTTCAAATACAAAACTTACTTTATTGAATTTTTACACTAATACTGGAACAAGATAATAAAAAGCAATACTTTCAAAATTTTGATAACATCACAGCTGCAGATGTCAGATGTGATTCTGTTTTATAAATATTTAAAAAGATAATTTTATGTGCAATCTAAGTGGACATATAAACTGAATACTTTTTGAGGAACATTGTTTGTAATGATAAATATTTTAATTTTTGCAGAAACATTAGCTAATCTAAAGCCCTTCAAATACTTACATCTAAGTCCACTTCCAATTTGTTTATATCATCAGTTGCAGCATTCAGCCTCTCTAATTCAATCTGAAAGAAAAATATACAGACACTTAATACACCTCCTAATGCACCAGTGACACTGATTTTGAAATAAATGGAAGCTGTTTCAGTTTTAAGCTAATGTTTCATGATGGCAAGAACTAATCCAAATTAAATAAGGTGTTTTTCTGTACACAAAGTAAAGGAGGTGCAAAGTGCTTTTCTAAACAACTGTAACTTATGAGAGGTGAAGTAATGCATACTCAAAGAAATAAAGACATTGTCACACACAAACTTTTATTCAAGTGAGGAGGGAACAACACCAACAGCTGACAAAAAAACACCCAGATGACATAGATGGATGTTCGTGTACCTCCTACACATACACATCATCAGTGAGTATATGAATTATTAGAGTTGTAATTCTCTGTGACGGGTAGAAAATTAGTTTTGTTTGTGTTTAGTGTTGTTGCCAAGCCTGGTAGGGTATATAAGGGGAATGAAAAGCATCAAATATTGATGACTGTGAAGGAATGGAGATGCTGCACACTTGTGTGTGAAAGCATTATCAGCACCTGACAAAGTTTTAAAGGGACCTCATTTGTGGGTCTCCATTTGGCTGGCTGATCCAGATTTCCAGATTTGTGGGGCATTTGAATGTAACACAGGGCCACTAGAGCAGGCATACTCCTCGCCAAGATACTGGTCGACCATATCTGATCACTATAAGGGAGGATTGCTGTATTGTGCACCACACACATCACAATCCCTTCACACCTGCAACTGCCATCTGAGAACAAGTAACATTCTGTGTTATCCTGCACCATTTGTTGGAGATTAGCAGCAACCAGAAAAGGGAATTACCATCCCATGTGTATACTACCATTAACACCACAACTCAAACGACTCGGTTTGGAGTAGTGCTGTAACCTGGAAGCATAGACTGCAGATGAAAGGCATCACCATGTGTTCAAAAATTGTGTTTTAAATTATGACCTAGTAATGGGAGCTTATGGTTTACCTTTCCAATTATTTTCTCAATATACATCTTCCATAACAAATTATTATAAATTGTTTCTACTAGGTATTTAGCAGAATCCACTGTGCTAAGGACAGTATCAGTTATGACAGAGCAATTAATAGTTCTATTAACAGCCAAAAACAAACCTCCACCCATTGAAATAGTTCTGTTTTTCCAAAAGACATTGAAATGAGGAGCAAAAATAATTTGCTAGATTCAACCTGTGGCATCAACCAGCTTTCAGTCCCAAGTATAATATATATATATATCTCATTAGTCATAAGTGCAGCATGGAATCGGCTACTGTACCTTTAATAAGGAACAATTTAGGACCATTATCCTTAGGTGTTTTGTATTATTATTTCTGGAATCTAAATTCACATTTGTCATATTCGCAATTCAAAGGGAAATGGGGTAAGTATTCACAGCTGCATTATTTGATTTATTGACCCCATCACTGCAAGCACGAAGATCTTGCTTATCGTTACATACACAGTATATAAACAAAAATTAGGGTAAGGGAATAGACCCCTGCTTACCAACAGCAAGAATACGATGACATACAAAAATGACATGAACACAGAAGAAACATTGTAATTACTGTGCAGAAACAAGGCAGATGTAAAAGACCAAATATGGCAGCTGAGCAGATGAAATTTAAAAAAAAATAGAGGGAAAAAAGGGACAGGAATTGGTGGTATCAAATTGAATAGACTACAGAGTAATTAATGAAAGGTTTATAAAGTGATTTGGATGAAAAATAAACACCTATCAGTAAATATGTAAAATAAAAATAATATTAAAAAGGAAATAAAATAAACAGTAATTTTATGAAAAAATAGGAATGAATATAAACATCACCTTTTATGAGTGGTGGTTTGTATTGGGTACAGATGGCAAGGGGTGGAAACTGAAGTTAGGAGTTTGGAAAGGAGGAAAACTTCTTAAAGGGATCACTGTGTATTATCTTAAGTTGAGAACTGATGGTAGCCTGGTTGCTAATTTATGCCAGTAGACCAGTTCCAAACTTCTGAGTTCGGAGGGGCTAACAGCTGCCAATCATTCCCTACTAAATGCTCCCTCCAATATTGCCTTGGTATCCACAGCAGATATATATCCTCTGGCCAGAAATCTCTCAAAGTACTCCAAGAATTTTCCTCATTTATTGATATATTGCAATTATTCAACATATTTGGAGCATAAACAACTTTCCCATGGCACTTCACAAACAGTACAGCCCAACAACAACCAGACACCTGCAGAGATAAGTTGCAGTCAAGTTCTTGTCACACACTTTCTTCTCAAGCCTTGAATCCATCAACCATATCTTACAGGGCTATGATTTCCTTCAATTCTGTCTTGAAATGAGATTCATTTTCCCCAATTTTCCCCCAACGTACCTCAGAACTTGCTTAAATAGACCCTGCAAGCTCAGTCAACTTCTAGTCCACAAATTATCAATCTCCACATTCAATAAGACAGTTACCTGGGTTCTTCTCTTGTAACAGACCCCACTGCAAGATCTTAATATGTGGCAGCAGCCACCTTCACTAAAACCACCACTGGAATGATCTTTCCTATTGTACGGCAAGACACTTGTGAAAGCTCTCACAATATTTATCAGCTTGCTTGCAACAAATATTCCACATCATTCATTGGTGTAGCTACCAACTAATTATCCATTAGGATGAACAGTCACAGGCGAACTGTATTCACCCAAAATTCTGACTTGACACATGCCACAACACATAAAAGTTATGAGATCATACCTGCTAGCAGCAGTTCTTCAGAACTTAAGTGATGGGAGCTGGTCTACCAGTACATACTGGGTACCAGGCATCTAGTAAACCACAGGACTCTTTCTTCCCTTGTTCCCCTCCTCCCACTTCTGCTTACCCACCACCTTCTTTCCTCACTTGCAGGAACCACCACTTAAGTTTCAATTTTTGTTTTAATATATATTTACATTGTAATTATTCTACTTTTTTCATATAGAATCATTTACATATTATTTTTAAACATAATTATAGATTTTTGTGTGCATATTTCTTACCTCAGCACCTTTCCATTGTTGTTTCTACTAGGAATTCCCCCAACCAATTAGATCTACATTCACAGTCACCTGCCAGTGTTCATTAACTAGATAGTAGGTCTCTAACTCCCGCCGTGTTTACTATACATTAAACTGTTGAAATTTCAGTATAATTCAATCTTTGAAGTTCGTCTATATATGGAAACATTAGATTTTATTTTTTATCATCATTTTCAGTGTCACAGAGCTTGCATGACAGTGGCATCCACCTTATCAGTCTATTTTGCCTTTATTTTCACTTTTTTTGTTTTACACCTTAGCAACTTTTTTAGAGACAGGCGAGGAGGAAGCAAGGAAGAGAAAGAAATTTGGCCTGGGTCTTCTAATGGAGCCACAAAAAATGAAAACCTGGATGGCTGAACCAGTGATCATACAGTAGGTCTGTCATATTTATTAATTAAATTGACTCTGACAGCAATTAATATGATCGTTGCCCTCCTGTGTGAATTCATGACACGAGGCAGCAATGTTGGACAGGGAAGGCAGAAGTTGAATAGGCTAGGCTTAGCCACAAGTAGTGGACCTGCCCTGGCACTGTATTCAGTGACCAGTAACAGCCTCAGAGAATCTGTGGCTGATGGAGAGCATGAAAGGCAGAAGTTCTTCATCTTTGTTGAAGTAATATTCACAACTGATGAAGGATGTGTCTGAATAGATGAAGAATGTCTCTGGATCCCTGACAGGCAGTTTACTAAACTAACTGAAATATTGCTTGCTCAGAACGGGGTACACCAATGGACAAAGGCACAAGATGTTGGAGATAAGCAGTAGACTGAGAGACTTATAATGTTGATTTATCGATAGGGATATTTCGAAGTATAGTGAAATCAGTGTCACATTTCATAGAACTGCAGAATCACGACTGAGTGAGGAGAGTGGAACAGAGGAATATCAAAAAAGATCTCAGCAATATGGCTAATTATAACTATTGTTAAATTTCATTTTCTGGCCAAATAATTGAGAGTTGTGGAGGCCAGCAAGATCAGCAGCCGTGGACATCCGCAGAGTGTGGAGAGGAGGAACGAAGTTTTCGTGCAACAAGACAGAACTTACAAGGTCACTACTGGTTGTGAAATCATGGTTGATATCTCATCCTGACTTCTCTGGATGGCAAGGTTGCCTGAATTTCTTCCAGGTGATTACCGGCTAATTTTTTTCTAACAGTGAACGAAACATAATTTTCAGTGATGCCAAGTATTGGAATCTGATTTACAGCAATAAGATCTAGTTTATTCATGGTATTGATTGGGTGCTATGTTGTGTATTGTAGACGAGTAGCAAAACTGGTTAGCTATATGTAGACACTGCTATGCCACAGCAGAAAGAAGAAGCAAATTACCATCTGGTTATTTGTTTAAGATGAAATGGTTTCAGTATGTGGCATCTTCAAGTTGATTGCAAAGTATCCAATATGGCAAACATTGTTTAGCACCCCCTCAATTAGTTATCCCAGTTCAAGACTCCCAAACTGGTTATAAAAAAAGTCCCCGGTTCAAATACGGTTATCTATTAGAATGTTTACCGGTCTGTTAACTGACCTTCACCTACAAATTTTGCTTTGAGATTTTGAAATAAGCTAGGATGCCTCGAGGTTCAGAATTGCACTGTCAGGGCAAGAGGCCGTGACTTAGCCAGCCGAAATAATATTCGGGGTCTTCTGGCTAAAGATTCTACATGTAGTAACATTTTTATTTGCTTACCTACAAAAGATAATTTCCACCACATTCTTAAGCCCAAAACCAAGTGCTAAAATCATTATCAAAGCTCTGTATTCTCTTTTATCTAAGATCACTACTCCCAATTCTTCACGCCCCATAACTGCCCAGCCCTTATCGCCAATGAACGAGGGTAAGGTGAGGTGAAATGTTCTTGGCCAGGGGCAGAGAATGCATTGCTAACATTACAAAAAATTTTGTGTTGTTGGTACACATATCACAATAAGACAAGATTCAATTTCAACCTTCTTCTTTTAAAAATAAATAAATAAAGAGAGTGTGGGGCAGCTACATAGGTCAGACAATAGAGTGCCTGACTGCAATTCAGACGATTGGGATCAATCCCCAATGAAGCCAAACATTTTTCCTAGAAGCTGAATGTCCAGAATGGCTCTCCAGGTCCACTCATTCCTGCTATCCAATGAGTGCCATGAAGGAAACTCCTCAGGAAGATAAAGAATAGCCAGAGTGTGGCTCTCTTCTAACCGTAATGAGAATGACAGAAGCTGTAGGAAACTCTGACCTTTACATACACTGTCTCTCTCTCATTGAATAAAATGGGATACTCTGCCGTCATAAAATTCTACATTTAGAGCAGTTTAATTGCCAATAGAAATTCATTAAGTTCAAATCAGTTGGCATATTGCAAGAAAGGGAACGGTACATTTTAAATAGATAATTTAGTATAAGAATGCCTTTAAAAAGTCCTTACAATCTTTGTACTTGATTTGTTACTATGGATGGTCCGTGCACTCCAAAACTGGAAAAGCAATTTAAACAGTGGGTGAAGGTCTGCAGCTCTCCACAAAATAAAATAAAATTCCTTGGCATTCAAATAGATGAGAAACTAATTTGGCAAGAGCATATCACATTACAACTGAAGAAGTTAAGTAATGCTCTCTCTCTCTAACAGCAGATCTAGAATTAACAAAACAGGTGTATTACTCTTATTTTCATTCAGTCATATCGTATGGCAGAATTTTTTGGGGAAACTCTTCACAATCTAAAAAGTTTCCATAGCACAGAAAAGAGCTATTAGGATGCTGTGTAGGGTAAAACCAAGAACTTCTTGCAGATAACTCAATATTCTTACAATGACTCCTCGGTATACATATTCTCTCAGTGGCAGCCAAAGTAATTTGCTCAGGTAGTGACAACACTGAAATTTTTCTACAGATTATAATAATTCCATGTGGCTTTATTTACCAGCTGATAGGGTTTCTATTAGCTGTGCATTATGCCACTGCCGTAGCCTCTTTAACCTAGCTAATAATCCTACCAGGTATAGGGGACCTACAGTTTAAAGTGGAATCCGAGTCATGGAAGAACTCTTACATACTTCACATCACACAGCAAGCTGTGCCAGAGGTGAAGGTTGGGTTAAGGGCCTATGAATTTTCCTGCTGAGACAGGGATTCAAACAGGGACCTTCCGATCCCCGGTCAGACACCTTAACCACTGAGCCACCAGACCACTCATTTTCTACAGATTACTGATCTTTATTGTTATAGTGAAAGCTCAGAATTGACTAAGAATTTTGCAACCTAAAAATTTGTAATGAGTGAAAGTCTTATTAGCCGAGTGTACTTCCAGATTAAAGAAAACATTTTGAAATTAATAAATGATAATTGCTTTAAAATTGACCAAAAGGTAAACAATGACTGATTAGCCAAAAGCCGACAAGTTGACATTCAGGCAGTGCTGGATTACCCAACAGATACAACTAGGCACTAGCCTGGGGGCCTTGATTCTTAAAGGTCTGCTGAGAGTTAACTTTTTCATTAAATAAAAATAATTTTAAAAAATCATCCAAAATAAAACAATCAAATCCAGTGAAGGGTTTTGCTGTCTGCCATCCAGCATGTTCCCAGGTGGTGGATAGGGGAATGCTCCGCTGATATGCAGGGTAGGTGGGAAATAAAATACCACCCATGGACCAAACCAGCACTAAAGCTGGCTATCCTCTGGAACTCAACAATCCAGTTGTAATACCCATATACCTCATATGAAGTATAGAACAATTATCCTTAACTTCAAATAATCAATGATGGAACAACAAGGAAATAACCTAATATCCCAAACCACAGTCAATGTGCTGGATTCTCCTGGTCATCGGATTCTAGGGGACCAGGAACATCATGAAGAGAAGGATCGGAGCTTCTCAAAACCTCTACATTAACACTACAGCAGTCCACTCAATGCAAATACCCATGTAAAAGTGGGCAAACTTAAACAACTCACAAACACACTACAACGATATCACATCAAGATCCTCGTAATACAGAAGACACAATTCACAGATGAGAACCATTTCAACATGGAAAATTATAGGATTTACAAAGGTAAACCCGCAGTAAGAAAAGGAACACCGACATTGTTTTGCACAGCATTTGATGTCTACAAATCAGTAGTAGATAACATCACAGAATTCAATGCAATATCAGACCACATCTCCAAGCTCTCTTTCATATTAGGAAACAAAAGATACATGATAATCAATGCAAACACACCCACAAATGATCAAAACAGAAAGAAGCCACAAGAAGTTGACAATTTTTGGGAAGATATGGAGGAAGCTACCAATAAAATACCAGAAAGATATATAAAAATTCTGCTAGGGTACCTCAATGCACAGCTAGGCCCAGAGAAAAAATACAGACAAATAACTGGCCAATATGCAGCACATAATCATACGAACAAAAATGGAGAACACTCTACAAAGTACTGTCAGAACTTTGGCCTAAAAATAATGTCAACACAATTTCAAAAACCCAGATGGAAGCTTATGACTTGGATCTCAACCAACAATTTATAGGGAGAATTCCAGATACATCATGTAGCCATATCAAACAAAAGCAGAAGAGAAATTTTAAATGTGAGAACGTATAAAGGATTCTCTGAATCAGATCAACACTTATTACAAATAAATATTAGGCCAATACCAAGAAATAGGAAAACAAAGAAGACAGTAACCAGCAGACCAGATCCAGAATATCTGAAGAAAAACAGAGAAAAAGTAGTCAAAGAAATTAATCAAAATGGAACAGAAAATTGGAAAGACCACACAAATGCATTCCAAAAGGCAATGCATTGGGGACAACCTCCTACAAAATGCAGACATAGATGGTGGAACATGATGTGTTATGAGGCTATTGAACGAAGGATTCAAGCATGGAGTAAATTCAACAGTAACAGAAAAATAGAAACATCGCAGCAATTTCACAGAGTCCAGAAACAAATCTCAAAAGAAATTAGAAAAGAAAAATGTTCATATGACAAAAAAAGGATACAAGAGATTGAGGAAGACTTCAAAAGAAATAATACAAGAAACTTCAATAGAACTTTCGGAGAAAATATTACAGGTTACCAACGTCCAAACTTTTGTTTCAAAAGACCAGATTGGTCACTTGAAATGAATACCAAAGCAAACTGCAAAACTCTTGCACAATACTCTGAAAATTTCCTCAACTGCGAGAAACTGAGAGGTAAATTAACCCTAGCAGAAACTGCACCAAATCCAGACTCTGCACCACCCACATTCAAACAGATATAGGAGATCATAAACCAACTGAAAAACAACAGAGCACTGGGAGAAGATGGCATTATTGCCGAGTTTTGGAATATCGAAGACGAAAATCTCACAAAGCAAATTCATAAAATTATCACAGAAATTTAGGTCACAGAGAAAATCCCACAAGAATGGAAATGTGAACTAATCCATCCCTTACATAAAAAGGGTGACAAGACGGATCACAACAATTACAGAGGTATCTCACTGCTGCCAGTCATTTATAAAATACTCTCCAAAGCACTACTCAACAGGCTAGAACCTCAGGTAGATCCACAAATAGGTGAATACCGGGCAGGCCTTAGAACAGGAAGATCAGGCATCGAACAAATCTGGAACCTGAGAACGCTCCTGAAGATAAAACAAACAAATAATACAGTAGTAACATTTATGGATTTCAAGAAGACGTATGACTCCATAGACAGACAAATTTTCTTTGACATAATGAAAGAATACGGCATAAACAAGAAGACAAGGGCTCTGATACAACAAACACTCACTGATACCACACCTAAAATAAAATTTATGGATGAACCATCAGAACCAATTGAAATTTGCACAAGAGTTGGGCATGGAGACGGATTATCACTGATTTTATTCAACATGGTATTGGACAAAGTTATCAAATAATGGGAAACACGGGTCATAGGAATACAGCTAGAAAGAACATGTGATATCAAAACAATCATATGATGCCTGGCATTTGCAGATGACTTGGCAACACTCAGCAACAATAGGCAGGAAGCACAAGACACACTGAAACGTCTACATCAAATTGCCGCCAAAACAGGACTACAAATTTCACATGAAAGAACACAGTACATTGAAAAACAAAACAACGTACAAACAATACACACAAAACTTGATAACATAAAAAGAGTTGAGAAATTCAAATATCTAGGAGAATACATACAGGTAGGAACTTAGGAAGAGCTAACAAGCTATCAAATGTGGAAAGATTAGAAAAACTTCAGAAGGCCTACAGACTTACATGGATATATTATAACAAAAGAAATACATCAAGGCAGGCCAAACTCAGACATTACAATACAGTGGTAGTGCAAGAAGCATTGTATGCATCAGAAACAACCATTTTTGGAGCTTCAGGCATCACGGAAAAAGTTGAGCGCAAAATCCTCCAATTTTTTTGGAGCAATACATAAAGACGGCATGGATGAAAAGACCAATGACAGAACTACACGAACATAGAGAGAGACTGACTACCATGATCAGAAGATGCAGGTTACAATTCTATGGACATTTGCAGAGAATGAACAACACTAGACTCGCAAAAAGGATGTTTGATGTGGTAAATGGCTCTCTCAGGAAAATCAATTGGTTCCATGAAATAGAAGAGGACTTAAATCATGCAGGAATCAGCAAGGAAATGACACTGGAAAGGGGACAATTCAGGAACAAAATTATGAACACAAAATTTTAAATACAGAAGAAAACAGGAACAAACTGGACAGGCCAAAGGAAATAGGAAAACAGTGAACGTATGAAGAGTATTTGGGAAGATAGGAGGAAGAATACAAATATATATATAAACTCAGTAATCATGAATAATTTGAGTTTAAACACTGTCCTCAAGGGAAATAATGAGTAATAATAATAAAAACAATCAAAGTAATATGATAAGCATGCACATTAAAAAAATTTGTCTCATTGTAGAGTACAATAAATAAAGGTAATTTTTAAAATAATATAAAATGTAAAATTAATTTGTTTAATTGAATAAAAAATATGATCAATTCAATTAGTCATCTATGAAAACTTTTCCTTGTACTTACACAGACGGAAAAAAAAATCCCAACACCAAGAAAAAATTATTGTAGAGTAATGAAATTTGGACAATGCATTTGTCAAGTTAACATGTTTAATTGATTAAATTTTCAAGATCACAGGTTAATTTAAGCTCAAGAAAATGCATTTCAAATGTGAAATACTGTTAAATTAATAGCCGGTGTAACCTCCAGAATTTTGAATGCAAGCCTGCAAACGTGAATGCATTGTGTCATACAGGTTTCGAATGTCACTTTGTGGTATGGAGTTCCATGCTTGTTGTACTTGTGCTGTCAATACTGGGACGGTCAGTGCTGGCTGTGGATGATGCTGGAGTTGTCGTCCAATGATATCCCATACGTGTTCAATTGGAGACAGATCTGGTGATCTCGCAGGCCAAGGTAACATGTCGACACTCTGTAGAGCACGTTGCGAGACAACAGCGGTATGAGGGCGAGCGTTATCCTGTTGAAAAACTCCCCCTTGAATGCTGTTCATGAATGGCAGCACTACAGGTTGAATTACCAGACTGACGTACAAATTTGCAGTCAGTGTGTTTGGTATAACCACAAGAGTGCTCCTGCTGTCATAGGAAATTGCTCCCCAGACCATGACTCCAGGTGTAGGTCCAGTGTGTCTAGGCCGCAGACAGTTTGGTTGCAGGCGTTCCCCTGGCCTCCTTCTGACCAACACTCGGCCATCACTGGCACCAAGGCAGAACCTGCTTTCATCAGAAAACACAACAGATCTCCACTCCGTCCTCCAATGAGCTCTGGCTTGACACCACTGGAGTCGCAAACGGCGATGGCTTGTAGTCAGTGGAATGCACGCTACAGGGCGCCTGGCTCGGAGCTGTCCTTGAAGTAACCGATTTCTAACAGTTCGTTGTGTCACTGTGGTACCAACTGCAGCTCGAATTTCTGTAGTGCTGCCATTCATGAACAGCATTCAAGGGGGAGTTTTTCAACAGGATAACGCTCGCCCTCATACCGCTGTTGTCTCGCAACGTGCTCTACAGAGTGTCGACATGTTACCTTGTCCTGCGAGATCACCAGATCTGTCTCCAATTGAACACGTATGGGATATCATTGGACGACAACTCCAGCATAATCCACAGCCAGCACTGACCGTCCCAGTATTGACAGCACAAGTACAACAAGCATGGAACTCCATACCACAAAGTGACATTCGAAACCTGTATGACACAATGCATTCACGTTTGCAGGCTTGCATTCAAAATTCTGGAGGTTACACCGGCTATTAATTTAACAGTATTTCACATTTGAAATGCATTTTCTTGAGCTTAAATTAACCTGTGATCTTGAAAATTTAATCAATTAAACATGTTAACTTGACAAATGCATTGTCCAAATTTCATTACTCTACAATAATTTTTTCTTGGTGTTGGGATTTTTTTTTCCGTCTGTGTATAAAATACAGATTTTTTTTTTTTTCAAAAACAGAGGGACCCAAAAATTTTGAGTGCATAATGTCCCATACTTTCTTAATCCGGCACTGCCTTTGATGGCCACGACGTCAGTGGCGCATCTAGAGTAGCAAAATGGAAAAAAAATTTCAGCTTTGTGAAAAAATACCATGGAAAAAAAACTTAACATCCTGTTTTTTTTTCTAAATTTGTTTTTTTTTTTCCTTCAGGAAACAATAAATTTGATAAATTATAGTTTTATTTTCGGAACTTACATTTTACATGTGTGTTTTAAATCTTACTGAATCATATAATATTTTACATAATGGTTCATAAATGTATCTATATAGGTAACAATTTTATTCATCCTCAATGTCAGTACCACATTCACTACCATCAGCACCACCAACATTAGTTCGGTCGATGTCGGAATTTTCTGTTTCTTCTTCTGGCTCCTCTAGATCCATAACTTCAGAAATAGTTACATTTTCTTTTACTGGTTGTTCATGTATTGTACGCAAAAGATTTTGAGATTGCAATTTTAAATTGTGCATAAAGACTGCGCTGACAATTCTGTATTACAGTCTTTAAAGTTTGAATTTAAAATCTATTATAATACAAAATAGGAGCTTTATTTATTATTACACCAACGGTTGCAAGGAAACGATTCATAATTACTGACAATTTAATGACTCAGTATCACTACACGCTGAGTGTCTAACAAGTATACGAATACGGTATAAGGAAAGCACAATAAAAGTAGTAAAAAGAGGCAAAAACAAAAAAACAAAAACCGGAGATAAATTTAAAATTCCTAATTTTTTGAAAAGATCCGTAGGTCTACTGATAAATTCGTAGGGTTAGCGGCACTAGTTCAAATAGCGAGTATCAATCCAAACAACGGGAAACGGGGATTCCTTCTCGCGCAACCAAGCCTCTTCGGGAAGTCCCCGTTCGTAAAAGAAAACTTCAATGTTGCCAATATTTTCGTAATTTTCTTTTCTACTGAAACAGAAAATATAGTAGATTTAAAAATTAAGATAAGTACTTAGTATAAACTCTAAAACAGTCTTATTAAATGATAAATGCCTTACAAATGTGAGATTTAGTAGTTATGAAAAAAAAAAACATGTCCCAGAAAAAAAGGTGTTTTTTTTTCTTTTTTTTTCAAGTCAGAAAAAAACCTTTTTTTACAACACTAGGCACACCGTTTCGACAGTGGAACACATTTCACTTGAGAGCCATTTTCTGCTATGTGCATTTATAAACTTGCTTAATTTCCCTTCAAAAGAACTAAGAAAGAGAGAGAATATTGCCTTTTCACATAGACAAAACTCGCTTTGTAATAGAACATTTTAACGTGTTTGCAACCTACATAATTTCAATACAAGAAACAAAAATAACTTGTGCAAATCACAAACATCACTGTCATTAGTATAATGAGTAGTTAATTTTTCTGGGGCACGCCTGTTTAATAAACTTCCTGAAATTATAAAATAGTTTGTAGATAATAAAGATTTATTTAAAGAAAAACTGAGGAATTATCTTACTGGCAACTCCTACTGCATTCAAGAATTTTAACAAAAGAATTAATTGTATTTATTATGACTTTTGCAATACCAAGTTGTAAAAATTAATGTTTATTTTTGTAACACAATTTTTTTCACTATGATTGTTATTGATAAGATACAAGAGGGGGTACCTAAAAATAATCGGAATAGCATAGCCGTGGGCAGAGCTTGTGTAGTACGCGTTTCTGCAGTTAGCATGGGCGTATCCAGCGAGGGGCAGAGGGGGGCTGCTGCCCCCCCCCCCCAGAAGAAAAATTAAGTTACTTCGACGAGTGAAGAACTAGTTCAGAAGCACTTTGGGAGAGAAAGATTGACTCGATTTTGTCTGATGAGTGTGCATCGAAATTTCGCGAAAGAACGCCATGAGATATTGACAAACAAAATTATTGAAATTGAAAATCCGAGACAATTAATGTTTACATAAAAAACTAACTGCCTTACGATCTTAATTAACTACATAGTAGGTCATTAGAATAAGTAATTGGGTTACTATATTAATCAATGATAAAATAGTTTCCTGAATAGGTTAGAGTTTGATTTTGTAATGTCATATTTCAGTCTCCCACCCACTTCCTCGAAACCAAAATGAGTTGCCCCCCCTAGTTCAAATCCTGCCCCCCTCTAGTTCTGATCCTGGATACGCCCTTGGCCGTTAGGCGTTTATAGCTGAACTCATTGTCAGTTCAGTGATGCTTGTTAAGTTAATCTGCATTCTGTAGTGATTGTTTTTGCTAGCGCTGTTTTGTTATTGTTTCGTTGATGATGGCAAATTTAAGTGAACAACGTGCAGCTGTGAAATTTTGTTTTCTACTCAGTAAAAATGCTGCTGAAACTGTTTTAATTTTGAAAACAGCTTACAAAGATGACGCTATGGGAAAAACTCAAGTGTACGAGTGGTTTTCCTCGGTTTAAAAATGGTGACATGACGACTGATGACAAACGTCGTTCTGGACGTCCATCAATTGCCCGAATCGGCTAAAATGTTGAAAAAATTCATTCATAATTTGTTTCCTCACGTCAGATCATCAATCAAACCTTTTATTTGGAAGTTTTAAGAAGATTACGCAATAGTGTTCGTCAAAAAAGACCCGATTTGTGGCAGACAGGAGACTGATTCTTCCACCACGACAATGCACCTGAACACACAGCTGTCTCTGTTAGGCAGTTTTTGGCTAAAAATGACATGGTTTCACTGCCCCACGCACCTTACGCACCTTACGAGGGAGGAGCTGTCAGCCATTATTAAAGATGACTACAGAAAATGTTTCCAACAGTGGATGCACCGGTGGGACAAATATATTAGTTGTAATGGACAGTATTTTGAAGGGGATAAGGTTGTTTTGTAAAAAAAAAAAAAATGAATTTATATAGCTTTTAAAAAATATTTTTTTTTCGGTATCCTCTCGTATATGTATTATAACCATGCCATGTTTCACATCACTGAGGTCCTTCATCAGTAGGGATCTATGTAACAAGATTAAGAAATAGATAAAGGCAAAGTTGATTTCATTTACCACAAAGGTCACGGCCAGCGTTTTCTGGAATGCAAAACAATAGGCTATTTGACAGTATTAAAAAAATATTATAAATTGAACTCATTCTCGTAGATTAATGCTTCAGGAAGCTAATTTTTCCAATTTTGAAAAGAAAAGTGGATTATTTTTAATAAAAAATAAAAATAAAAATTATACTTTCTTACATCTGGTCACGTGACAAAACGCTCTAGGATTGGTGGTCACTTGAGTGACGTCACACGTCTGTAAATGCTACGGCTGGGAATGGAGAGTTTCCTATTATACAAGTTTTCAACTATTTTTATTGTTTGTTGCTGGTCATTTCTTGTTATTAATGAAATTTCATTTTGAATACAAAATCGATAACAATTTGTAAAAGCCTACAGCGGAAAAATATCGAAAATAGACGCCTTATTTGTGGGGCCGGCTATAGAAAGAAAACCCTGACTTTGATTTTGCTGAGCTTAAAAATGTAACAGCTTCAATTTGAGAGTCATTTATATTTAAATTGAAAGTTAGAGACTGATTGTTTTTTCGTTAGCAAACCATACGTCGAAAAATTCTGTACGCGAAATTTGTGCAGTCATGCTGAAAATAAAGAAAAGTTGTATGGGTGTCGCAAATATGCGCAAACAAATGAAGGTATTTCTTGTAGCTAATAAGCAGCTCTTTCAAATAAATACAGAAATAGGTCGGTATAATGAACTAACTCAACATGAAATTGGCTTAGTAGTTTTTTTAATTAAAAATAATCTTGCTCTGTTTTAATGATGCTATTGTATCACGGAAAAATCATGCCTAAACTTACCTTGAGGCTCGCCAAAAGCGATAGCAACACACAAATCACTACTAACACGCAGAAACACAGTGTAACCATCGACTAAGCTCAGTGGAATAGCGCGGCCGACTGGAGCGCTTGATCGATGGATCACAGGAAGCCCATTGTAAAAACTATTTTTTCTATTGTTAGGCGTGAATTCGTGTAAAATAAACATTTGTTCCGAGTAATATGGTTTATCTACTTTGAATATAAATAACTATTTTGCCTGTGTAGACTATTATCAAAACTGATTTTTGTCCCTCTAGATTTAGAAAATATCACTCTGTGCGGCGTCCTCGCGGATGCGAGGCCAGAGCGTTAACAGCTCACTAACCGCGCTTGGAATAACTGGATGTTGTGGGTCATTTTTCTTAATTGCAGATTAAAGATAAAACTGAATTTGTTTGTTTATTCATTTACCTACCTCGTTTCACTTCATCTCACACGAAGAAACATTGAAGTGTTTACTATTAACATAAAGAGAAGCAATTAAAAAGTAGTCTCCGGATAGCTGCGTGATTGAAGAGTGGTAATGAAATACAGAACGTCCTACGTTCGAACCTTGGTGAGGATAATATTTTTTGCGTGCATTTTTTTTCCGTTTTTGTTTGCCGTTTTTTGCACTACCATGTTTTTATTCGGAGAATTCATAATAGTTGCTAAGCGTCATGCAAGTGTTTGAAACAAATTGCTACCATACATGAAAACTTTTAATTATTAAACTTACCATAGAGAGAACATCATGCAAAAAATACAGGTGCACGGCGGTGAATAATGGAATTTATTTTAGAAGTGAAATCACTTGTAGAAATTTCATGCTAATCTTGCAACAGTTCCGTAACGCCTTGGGTCCATTTCGTTCGAATTTTTACGTGACGATACAACTGCAGGTTACCTTCCTGACATAATTGCGTCTATTAGGCGGTATTTACTTTTATTAAGCAAGTTATTTTCATTTTTTTTTTAAACCTGTTTTTCGGTGTGCAAGTAACGTCCAATTTCCTTTTTGAAATCTTCTTTAGTTGTTTCAAATGGTTGTAATTCGCTTGTTATCCAAAAAGTTGTGAAGCCTTCAGAAAAAAGAAAAACTAAATTGATGTTTTGGCGGATTTTCGGGAAAAAATGATTATGCTATGCAACCAACAGCAACTACTATTCAAAGAAAATGACAAAAGAAAACAAACTGAACATATTCCGAAGCGAGGATCGAACCTTAGGACTCTAACCCTAATAATTCTCGCCTTAAACAACGTATTACATTTAACTCTACGAAATTGCGGTCTAAATGAGCTTCACAGAAAATCGTAAGTGACTTTGTCGCAATATCAAATTGAAGTTGTTATATTCTTAAGCTCCACAGAATAAAACTCAGTGGTTGTTTCTATAGCTAGCCCCACAAATAAGGCGTCTACTTTCAATATTTTTTCGCTGTAGGCTTTTATAAATAGTTTTGGATTTCATATTCAAAACGAACTTTCATTAATAACATGAAATAACCAGCAAAAACAATAAAAATAGTTGAAAACTTGGGTAATAGGAAAAGTTCCATTCGCAGCGGCAGCGTTTACAGACGTGTGACGTCACGACTGTCGTTACACGAGCCTGGCAGCAAAGGAGCGTTTTGGCGGGCTTTTAAACTCTTTAAATTTTAACTTTGAATTTTATGCAAAAGTAATGCACTTTGGTCAAAAAATCTCTTCACTCGGTGAATAAGGTGTACCAATAAACAATTTAAAACCATTTTCAAGAAGTAGTCAAATACCCTATTCTTTTTATTGATTACCTTCTACACATACGTATAGTTTGCAAATCACAAAATTATGGATGGCACAGAGTGCTTTGCACAGAACTAAATCTGTGCATTCAAGTCGCGAATAGCATGAGGCAAGAAGGTATAAGTATAAATATCTGTACAATACCTAATTTTTCTATAGTTATCTCTCCTGTTATTGCGACCCAAATTGTTTGGTGGAAGAAGTATTACACTGCACTCATAAATGAAGGGTGTTGATCAGATGTTTACCAATAAATTCAGTCAAAACATACGTCATCTGTCTGCCCATCAATGCCAGCCCAATCTACGTATCAATTCTATGGCGTTTTCATAAGGACTGGGGGCAAGCAGTCACGAATTGAGTGGCTCTTCTCTATACTATCAGTCAATCCCCCCCGCGATACGGATTCCATACGGCGCAACAATAGTCCAAATGAGTATGCACTAGGGTTGTAATGGAGGTCATCTTTGCGGAAGTGGAAAAATAAATGTATAAGTATTTAGATTTTAATATTTTATAAAAATAAATTTAAAATCATAAGTGAAGTATATTTCCATATAATATTGCCATATTGATTTATTTTTGCCTCATCTTTCAACAACAACAAAAAGTAGGATGATTTCACAAGTGAATTATTTATATAATTACATACGCGTACACCAATTTTGTCATAAGAACGTTTCGGAGTTCGTGGCTCGATTAATTCAAGCACAAGGCCACATCGCCGCACATCTTCGTACTTGCTTACCCCCCCCCCCTTTTCATTAGAGGCGTGAAAGGATCTGGACCAGGAACGGGTAGAAATTCGTCCTGGACTGATTTGCGGAAACTATGGAAATCCCAAATTTGGTTGCCCGAACGGATATTCGAACTCGAATGCGAGGCAAGAGCGTTAACGCTTACCTACCACACTCGGTTCCGTGCTTGCCACCCGCTTTCCCACCACTCTAGTGGCGCATTCACAGTACAACTTGTAGGATGTGTTGGATGTTGTTGGACTCCTAGGCAACAAAAAAGAGTCCTTGCTGTCCAACAAGCTATAGATATTGCAGGAAGCTACTGGAGGAAAAATCCTACGAGTGTGCGATAAGGACACATGCTGTGCCGCGAGAAAGTATGAGTGGAATGGATTGCTTGGAACATTTTGCCTGAACCCCTTCTATTAGCGTGAATGGGTGAGCGCATCCCTACGGTAGTTCTACACGGATGTCCTATAAGTTGGACCGTGAATAGGCCGCTTTCTTTACATGCAAGTTCAAACTTGTAAATTCGTTGCTTGGGTAATAACACCGCTCAGTACATTGTTACTTTTATTGCAAGATAGTCAGAAAAAAAACAACCTCTTTGTTGTTAGCTAAGCGACGATGGGCAGAATCTCGTACAAAGAGAAAAGAATAATATATATTGCAATGTAAACAAACATCCGCTATACAACCGCATTAAAATTGCTGAAACGGATGTAGGATTTCACACGATAGTTCCGCACTTGCGGATGCGGATTGGGATATCAGTTACATCCCTATTTCGTACGCTGCCTCCTTTTTATA
>JARYHS010013934.1:0-25771 GCA_031002005.1 Vandiemenella viatica | reverse complement strand
GGGTGTACCTCAAGGAAGTGTAATAGGACCACTTCTTTTCTTAATTTTTATAAACGATCTCGGAGACAAAGTGAAAAGCCTTTTTAGATTGTTTGCTGATGATGCGGTTATTTATAGGGAAGTAAGAACTTTGGCCGATTGCTTAGAAATTCAGCGCGATTTGGATGTTATTTTGGCTTGGTGCGCTGAGTGGCAACTTACTCTAAACTGTAAAAAGTGCAAGACAATGAGCATAACTAACAAAAAGAATCCGATTGTTCAGAAATACGAGTTAAACAATACAGTTATTGATATGGTCGATTCTATTAAATATTTGGGAGTAACAGTACAAAGGAACATGAAATGGGACATACACATTAATTCTTTAGTAGGTAGAGCAAATTCTAGGCTGCGATTCATAGGTAGAATCTTGAAAAATTGTAATGAACAAACAAAGGAGATAGCGTACAAATCTCTTGTGCGTCCACATTTGGATTATTGTTGTGCCATTTGGGACCCGTTTCGTAAGGGGATTGATCGAAAGTATAGAGAAAGTACAGAAAAGAGCCGCTCGATTCGTGACCGCTTGCTACAGTCCTTATGAAAGCGTCACAGAACTGGTTAGTAGATTAGGTTGGGAGTCTCTGGTAGATAGACGACACACGTTTCGTTAAAACTTATTGGAAAACATGCGTACTCCAACTTTCACTCATGAGTGTAGTGAAATACTTCTTCCACCAACCTATTTGAGTCGGAAGGACAGGAAAGATAAAATTAGAGAAATAAGGTGCCGGACTGATTCTTATATGAATTCTTTTTTCCCTCGTACCATTAGGGAATGGAATGCACAGCAAAGAGATTAGCTTTGGTGCTGAGCACCCTCTGCCACCCACAATTTTGTGAATTGCAGAGTATAATGTAGATGTAGATGTAGATATTGTATTGAAATTTGTCTTTGGGCATATAATGTGCTGTTTGTATTCAACCCAAATATTTAATATGTTGCCTGAGACTTGTGAACCCAAGTGCTGTTCCCCATTTTGTATGTACTACTGTTTGATGAACGGAATTAATACTTTTGTGGCCTGAATCTCTCATATCACCTTGATGTGCGTTTGTAACTGTCGTAAGGAGATTTTTAAGGGGCACCACTTATTTCATTGATCCATTATGGAAATTGTTTTTTCTCTCTTAGACTACAGATATTTAATTTCAGAAATTAATTTTCAATATCTCATTGTTTCTCGAAAACAACCGCGAAGAATTTTATTGCGAATGTGTTTTTGAAGAGAAAAAAGTAACGTGATTGCTATTAGCAACAGAAACTGTTGGTAATCACAACAGTTTCCTCCAAGGGTAAGTTTGTTTCAAAACATTTACGCGTTTCTCTTTAAAAATCCTGTCATATATCTGTCGTTTTTGTAGCAACGGTTTAATAACTTTCGTAGAAAGAATTTCGTATTGCGTTATTAATATCCGACTGGCGCTTATCAAGGTGTTAAATACGGTTTCATGTCGCTTCTAAAGGAATTCAGTGTCGAATTTCGATACACGATGACTTTCATAATTATTGTCGTTTCCTATTAAAATTTTACATTAATCAGTTTTATATCACTTTTTACTACAGTCAGAATCCGGATGTTAGAAGTTTTCTTCATGTGTTTTGTTACTGATACAATGAGTGACCTGGTGGTTCAATGGTTAAGGCGTCTTACTGGGGACTGAAAGGTCCTCGGTCCGAATCTCTGTCTCGGTAGGGATTTTAATAGGCCCTTAACCCGACCTTCATCTCTGGCACAGCTTGTTGAATAATGGGAAGCACGTCAAAATGTTTCCGTGGTTCGGATTCAACGCTAAACTGTAGGCACTCTATAGCCGGTAAGATTAAGACAGGGGCGGAATACGCAGCCAATAGGAACCAGGTCAAAACGACCACACTGATTTATTATTATTCTGATACAATAGTACAGATTTGTTTTTAAAAACTTTTCTGCCAATGTTTACAGGTACACTCAATTTCATAATCTGAAAATTAGATAAATTTAAAAACAAATTTAATCGTAACAGCATGCTGTTACTTGGAAAAAACTCCAATTTCTGTCAAATCGATTATGGCAGTTGTTCGAATCATTATATTCGACACTCATACTCAGATATACATCTCAGAGTTGAATAAAACAATAAAATTATGATAAGATTTCGGACAAAATCTTTTACTAACCGCTTTGAGACTAGTATCTCTATGTCGGTTGTAGTTTCCAATGACCAGCTGCATGCAGTTTCAGTGATAGCGTTTATCTCGCGTCAGATATTTTTGAGTAAGAATGGAAACTTAAGCCGCTAGTTGGTTGTACGTATAATATTTATTTCAATTAAATCCGTTGTCCGAACCTGCAATCCTCTCCCATTACTTTTTACATCTACGATGGGAGATACGGTTGTTGCACACTCGTCTGAAAATTGCATTGGCGTTGATAATTGATGGTATGACCTGGGAACACGTGTCCTTGTGAGGGAGGATCCAATGTCTGGATGTCCTTTGTCCTCACTCAGTCTGGGAGCCGCCACACAGGGACCCTTCCAGAAGAAAACTCGCCTCCAAGAGCGGCGGCAGAAATTTAGCCCGGAAGCTACGAGATCAAAGGAATTCCTAAAAGGATTACCAACATCAAGAGCCTCTTCCATGAATTATGTACGCACCGCCGGGAACAAGACAACCTCGCTAAAAAGATACTGCTTGCCATTCCTGACTACTAAATAAACTTTCGGAATTATTCATGTCCACCCTTTTATTTTTGGCACCTGACTCCTTCCCTGTTTGAAACATTCTTTCCAAATCCAAAAATCACTTAAGCCGGTAACAGCTAGATCCCTCTACGAGTTACAGCAAATATATCTACGTCAGCATACTGTGATTTAAAATATTTATCCAAAATACTGGTTAAGTATTATTTACAATAAACATAATAAAAAGGAAAAATAATTTTTCAGACATCGTAAAAAAAAAACTGAAACATAATTCGAAAGAAGTTTAAAATAAGATACAATTTCTCAAATGGAAATGTATATTTTTCAATATAACTGTTAAAAATATAAATACTTTAATTGTATTTGTTGATTTTTTTTCTGTTTTGGAAGAGGTTATGAATGTTTAAAACGTGATGATCATTTAATGTCTCTGCCTTTGGTTGGATACCATCATCATAGATTATTCGAAATATTATTTAAAACCTCTGCAAAGAAAATTTAATATCAGTAGAATATTCGTTATTAATTATCAAACTAGAAATATTGTTTAAAAAGTACCGAGCCCGGTGAGTGAGCGATGAATGTTCTGACCTTACATTTTGGAGGACGCGGATTCGAATCGAGGTCCGGCCATCTAGATGTCGTTTTTTTTTAAATTTATTTAATGGCTTTCTGCATCTGAGGTTATACAGCCAACTAGATAGTAATTATGTCACTCAGTGCTTTCAGTTTTTCCAGTATGAAATTTTTCCAGATAATTAGACACATCACAGGATGGACATTACATTCACAGACACAACCACCTAAACACCCAGGCCCGCGGCCGGACTCGAATCGGCGACCTTCGGCACGTGGAGCAAGCGCTCTAGCCCCTACGTTACCGCGGCCGGCAGATTTCGGTTTTCGTGATTTCAATCGAATGATTCCTTCATTAGCCCATTGCCGAATTCCTTCCTGTTCCTTGCTTCACGCAATCTCGCCCCTCTAATGAAATCTAAGTCGATGAGTTGTAAAGCACTCATAACTTTTTTTCTCTTTGTAGGATTCTCACATTTGTTGGCTTGTGCTTTCTTTGGAAGTGTGAAGATGATATTTTTATTAAAATCAGTTGGAATTTCTCCTGTTTCAAAAAGTTATGAAACAGGAGAAATTCCAACTGATTTTAATAAAAATATCATCTTCACACTTCTAAAGAAAACACAAGCCAACAAATGTGAGAATTATCGCACCATTAGTCTAACATCACATGCTTCCAAATTACTGACCAGAATAATATACAGAAGGATGGAAAGGGTAGTAGAAGAGATAGTAGGTGAAGATCAGTTTGGGTTTAGGAAAAATCGCGGAACAAGGGAAGCAATTCTGTCTTTAAGATTAATACTTGAAGGGCGGATCAAGAAAAACAAAGATATTTTTATGGCATTTGTTGATTTAGAAAAAGCGTTTGATAATGTTAGGTGGGACAAGATATTCAAAATTTTAAAGAAGTCTGGTCTAAAGTATCGAGATAGAAGAATACTCAATAAACTATATAAGAATCAAGTGGCTATAATAAAAGTAGAGAATCACGAGAGACATGCATCAGTTAAAAAGGGTGTGAGATAAGGTTGTAGTCTATCCCCGTTATTATTCAATATTATATAGCAATGAAGAAAGTCAAAGAAAAATTTCCATGTGGTATAAGTTTTCAGGGAGAAAAAATCAGGATGCTACGATTTGCTGATGACATTGTCTTGTTAGCAGAGACGGCTGAGGATATTGAGAAGTTACTGAATTGCATGAACAAAATACTGATGGAAGATTTTGGACTGAATATAAATCAATGCAAGACAAAAGTGATGAAATGTAGCAGAAATGATACCAATACTAGAAGATTAAATATAAAAATAGGATCGGATGCAATAGGACAAGTAAGTGAATTCTTTTACTTGGGAAGTAAAATTACAACTGATGGCCGAAGCAGGAATGATGTTAAAAGCAGAATAGCACTAGCAAAAAGAGTCTTCATGAAAAAGAGAAACCTTTTAGTTTCAAATATTGATCTAGGAATTAGAAAGAACTTTTTAAAATTCTTTGTGTGGAGCACAGCACTTTATGGTAGCGAAACATGGACATTAGGAATACCGGAAATAAAGAAAATTGAAGCATTTGAAATGTGGTGCTACAGAAGAATGCTGAAAATTAAGTGGACAGACAAAGTAAGAAATGAACGAGTTTTGGAAATGATGGGTGAGAAAAGAAGTTTGTGGAAGAAGCTTACGGAAAGAAGATACAGGCTGGTAGGTCATATTTTGAGACATTCTGGATTGGTTAATTTGTGGAGGGAACAGTCGAAGGTAAGAACTGTAGAGGAAGACAGAGATTAGAATATATGAAACAGATAATTGAGGACGTGGGCTGTAAGGGTTATGTAGAAATGAAGAGGTTAGCACAGGATAGGAAAGGATGGAGGATTGCATCAAATCAGTCGAAAGACTGACGACAGCCAAAAAAAAAAAAAAAAAAAAAAAAGGGTCATAAGTCAAGCTAACATATAAATATAGAAATGTGGTTGATTATGTATATTATAATTTGTGAGTATCATATATTAATAGCATATTTGGAATTACCTTTGACAGCAAAGTCTAAACCCGGCGCAACAGATCTGAGACCAAGGAGAAGACATATCTACCTAATAATTAATGGAGTGAAAGAGGCATGAATAAGTTGGCCTGATGATACGGAAGCAGCTAGAAGGAAGCTGCAAAAGTTATGGAGATAGGTGGATCTTATAGGTGGATCTATAGGTGGAGGTTATTTGTATAAAAGTTACGTGTTTGTAAAACTTGTGTAGAGTAATTTGTAACATCCGAGAAGCTACGGAATAACAGTGTGTTAAAGTTAAACTTGGAAAGTTTAGATGCGATCATATAGCTGTAGGTATTCTTGAAATAAAATTAACAAGAAATAAACTGAGGCAGAGTATGTATTTTATTTCAGGTAATCAAAGCAAAATGTAGCAGAGTTTGACGATATTATAATTATAACCGGAAAGATAAACTTTATGTGTAAAACAAGCAAAGAATGTTTCTCTTTTTGGGAAGAAGTTACTAAAGGAAATAAAAAAGGTAAAAGTAAGATAATTTTGAATTGCTTAAGACGCGGCCGATGGTATTAAACAGTTAGTTAGATAAAAAGCTGTGTTGTAGCTTCCGAGGAGAAGGATTCATTGTTTTTTCTTTTATTACTTATAGTAGACTTTTTTAACATTTACTAAGAAATGAAAACAATGTCAGTCCTGGGATTTCGATGATCTCGGCATTCGACTGGAATCACTAGAAATCAAAAAAAGGTTCTGGTGATCAAATTCATACCCATCCACGGAATGAGGACCTTCCTCCGCTGTTAGTCACAGCTAATAACGTCAAATTGTTTTGTTTGGACAGGTGAAGGGTGTCAACTAAATACGAATTTTGATTGGTCCGTAATATTATTGACTACCGCTAAGACAAAAATCAATTGGCATTGATTAGCAACAATATGCATCATTAACGTAGGGAACATTAGTTAACTAACTAACAATTTCTGGGTAGTTCAATAAATTCTTTTTGATAACGGAAATAAATAACTATTATTAAAATACGATGGCATGGGTACAACAAACTTTGATCTTTCTTTTAACTGAAGATAATGATAACTTAGCTGCATACGAAATTTCTTATTGCATTTTAGCAAAGTCTTCCATCTCCATTTTTTTCTGAAAGATCTAGTTTAGTGCAGTCATTTTGTTAAATTCATATATTTGTACTTGAGATGAATGAATGCCATAATAACTTCTTCAATGAAAACTGTATCACGGCCTTAAATTTACTTAACAACTAGACAAATAATTAATCAGCAATTGTGACAGTTTTTGTGACTAAGATTACATTCAGATGTCAGCTGTTGAAGATGCACGAGATTTACATTAGTTTCAAGTATCTTTTTAATTAATAAATTCGTAAGCAGTTTAGTGCTTCGTTAAGTGTAAATAATGTTCCGTGCTTACTATAGATTTGAATTTCTTTTAGAGGGGAAAGATGGTCTGCGGATACAGCAACTGATTGTGGACTCGAAGGCCGTACTTCAATACCTAATAAAGCCGAGGGGATTATCTTCGGAACTGAACATCCCGAACGGCTTTCCAGGACCACCAAGCCCGCTGGCTGGAGAATAAATCTCCAGAGTCGAGGACTAAAGAGGGACTAAGGAGTTCAGTCTCGTACAATCCTCTAGAATCTAGGGTAACACATATGATGAATGCGGTACAAGTACTTTTCTCATTTGTTATAATTTCATGCGTGAATACACAAAAGCACTTAGCTTCTGCGAAATATCTTCATTCGAAAACTCATTTTACCTGAAATGATTTTTTATGCAAACTTTAGAATTTTAACAACAAAATCTTCTCGGGTGTCCAGCCGGATGGTGGTGTAAAAACACAACGTTTCGACAGCTAACTCTGCTGTCTTCATCAGGTATCAGTCGAGTTAGAGACAGTCAGCTGAGAACTACTACGAGATACCTGATGAAGACAGCAGAGTCAGCTGTCGAAACGTCGTGTTTTTACACCACCATCCGGCTGGACACCCGAGAAGATTTTGTTGCATCGATACGCCGGGGGAAACTCTCCACTCACACATTTAGAATTTTACATTTCTTTTTATTCTGTGCAACTGTAGTATGATTGAACTATGTAAATACGAGTGTTTATATCATTTGCCTAATCTTTTCGTTTTTATTGTTTGATTCTGCAAGTTTTTCCACGATTTTTGTGCCCGCTGTGCAGAAAAATATTCTGTCTATCGTCTTGATACCTTCTGAAGTCTTTTGCTTTTTGTTCGATTAGTATTTGTGGAATTCCTGTAATCGGGTGAATAGTCATCACTTTTATTTTTAAAAATAGGCTTTGGTAAAACAGCTAAATGGAACGAAACACCATTAAAATTAACAATATATTTCAATTGTTGAACGAATTACCAGTAATGTCAGTGTTACTCAAAAAAAATTGAGTGGAAGGTAGATTTGACAGCTATCTCTTTATTATTGATCTCCGTTAAAACTAACTTACTCCACAACCCGAAGGTTGGTTGAATCCTCCCAAGCGTGGCATACTAAGTCTTTGTAACGGAGGTAGGACGTCTAGTTCATTTCCTCTGGGACCTACAGTTTGTCGTGTAATCCGAACCACGATTAGCTCATATGATCAGAGTTATTAAAATTTCCTGCCCCTCTCCCCTCCCCGGAATTCTAACCCAAGCAACTAACTCTAGAAAGCAACCACCTTAACCTCACAGTTACCAAACAAACTTGTTAATCTCTATTAATGTTTAAGAAATCCAGCACATTATTATTTATTTTAAAAGTAGTCTATAATTGTAGTTTTCTTTCAACACTATTATCAGAGCTTAAGACCTTAGTGGGTAATGTGTGAATGGGATCATAGGAAAAAGATATTTCAAAATTCCAGCCTTAGGCTTCAGTTAGCATCCTATACTCACATGAAGCCTTAAGGAAAATGTGAGGGACGAAACTGTAAGAAAATAAAATACTCATGAGCAGTAAGAGGGTACGGTACGCCGAAGCAGAAAGTAAAAAAAAAAAGCGGGAACTGCACGACTTTCGGTACCTGCCAGAAACTGGTACTAACCTATTGAAATTTACATCAGTCGCTTCGTCAAAATGTCCTCTTCACGTTTTGCGATCATACGTTGCGGAAAAGTCGCCAGGAATTTAATTAAAAATGCCGAAATATGACATGACGTACAGCAGTTACATGACGCCAACGTTGAAAAAATCAGTGACAGTCTGTTAAAATGTTGATTTAATCCTTTGTTGTAATGTTTTCATGCCTTTTCAGCTCTACTCCTTTGTAAAAAGTCTCACAAAATTGACAAACATGCAATATTTATCCGAGTTGTAATACGGTGATGACCGCCATCTTACGTAGCAATGAGCAACCAGAGATAATCGATTGCTTCCATTGTAAACAAATACGCCTTTGCGTTTGCATAACCAAAATTTCGTAATTTGTTATCACTTGGTCCAGGCCGTATTTCAACCTAACCACGATTTCTATGACAAAACTAAACTGTTTAGGTTGAAATGATCCCTGTACCTATAATTTTTATATTTTTTTAGCAGTGCTGAAAGCATTTAGCAGTTGCTCATCCTTTCATATTTCGGCATTTTTAATTAAATACCTGGCGACTTTTCCGCAATGTATGATCGCAAAACGTGAAGAGGACATGTTGACGAAGCGACTGATGTAAATTTCAACAGGTTAGTACCAGTTTCTGGCAGGTACCGAAAGTGGTGCAGTTTCCAAAAAAGGCTACTCACATCCACGGAGTTTTCTACCAATTTGAGACAAATCAATAAATTTGAGACGAGCAAAGTGAGCGTTGTAATACAGATTTAGATCAGCGATGTAAAAGCAAACTCTTCTTGATCATACAACTTTTCAAGTGAGAACTATTTCACTGCCACGGGTAATTACTATATAGTATATATTTTTTTTGCTTTTCTCGTCGACGTCATGGGCATTTTAAACGGGAAAGAACTAGGAACGGGAAGAATGTGGCCATGGCCTTTCGAAGGAAGCTTCCCGACATTCGCCTGTAGTGATTTGGGGAAATAATGGAAAACACAAATCTGGATACCCGGACGGGGATTTGAACCTACGCCCTCCCGAATGCGGAACATTTCCTCTCCTCGTGTCTCTAGCAGTGTCAAAGGAAGCATGGTTACTACTTTAATTACGATTTAAAGAAAAGTAACAATACAATCATCTGTCACAGAATCAGCGTATCAGCTACGGAAATGTTAATTCAGATAAAAAATTCGTAATTATCTAGTTCAAGCACTATATCTTAATTTTTGTGTAACTTTCAGAAAACCGCATCTAAAGCTCACAGTAGCAGAGAAATTAGAGGGAAGGTTTGCAGAAGGGGAATTTGGCTCGAAGTCTTATTAGAATTGGAATTATGGTATGCACTGCCTGTCGTGACAATATTTTGGTACTGGTGAGTTACCCATTACCTCCTATAATAGAAGCACATGACATTCCAGAGGAATAAAATTAAATGAGTTTTAATGCCTCCCAGTCTTTAATGGAATGCCAATATTGCACATGACCAACATTTTGGCTATTGGAACGGTGTCGTCTAGTATCTGTCTGCCTGCAACAGATTCATTTAAAGCTGTTACACTTCTCAGTTCTCGTACAAGGACAATACCGAATGTGATAGAGCGATAGGAGGGTTTTCTTTCAACATCGCACGTACAGATGTGCCGTGTTATTAAAGTTTCTGCTCTAATCACACTTCATTCTATAGTGACAGTGAAATCAACTGATAACATAAGCGATGTCTCAAATCGACCAACCATTTCCATGGATTCACAAGATGGGAACAGGAAATAGACATTTTCATCCTTCCCCTCCCCCCTCCCCGTTTCACAGGACACATGGAAAATTCTTGGTGCAGCATTATGCTCAGCCAGTCGCGAAAAAGGATTATTTAGCATTTATCAATAAAAAAAAGTACAGTAATTCTTTTCTTTCTCTTCTTACTGTGTAACATTATTGTCCAACATCTAAAACAACTTTTATTCAAATAACGAAATTCTAATTAAAATTAATTTTCAATTTTTTAGTACATTAGTGATTAATACCAGATGAAAGCAACGTTTCGAGTATTGTTAAATCTTAAAAAATAGCCCCTGCTGGCTGCTTTATGATAAACTATAACTGCGTGTCTCTTTTGATTGGTAATCAATTGAGCAGAGAGGAATATAAAGATCTCTGTCAACCATCCAGAACAATTTGAATTGAGTACAATTCACAATCGTCAATTTTGCAATATATTAGTAATTTTGGAACAACTTGGGATCTGCTCAAAGCCTTTTTCGCCACATAACGTAATGTTCGTCCTCATTGCTTTCAAGAAATTTCCGTTCAAATCGTGTAAAAATTTTAATTTTCCCTTGCGCCCCTGTCGGAGTTTATTAAAAGCGCAAAATACAAAAGTTGAGGAGTAACGTGCTTAATAACTGTTCAAAATTAGAAATAAATGTATTAATTAGTTCTAAAAAGTCAATTTTTGAACTTTGACCTTGTTTCTAGCTGACCGCGCCAAGTTGTGTGCCTTACAAGAAACTCTTGCAGCAACTTGGTATCTATTAACAGGTTTTTGCATCATATTTCGAGATGCCACTGCTCATCGTTTTTTTAAAAAATGTCACTGCAAACCGATTCAAGATATTCAGTTTTTGCCCTTCTGCGAATGTCAGAGGCCATTCAAGGTAAAAGCGAAATATACAAAAGTTGAGTAATAACGTGCTTAATTATATTGCAAAATTTTAACTCAATCTATTTGACAGTATTTTCCATATCCTAAAAAACCCGTTTTGCCGTATCGAAATTTTCAGATATCCTGGGTAATTAATGTTCAAACTTCATGTCATAACTACTCAACATGTAAAATATTAGACAAATCTGTACCTTTCGATTAATTTCTCGTACAAAAGTTAAGAATTTTCAATCTCTTCCCCGTAATGTGTTTTTTCCGACAGGCCACGTCAGTTTTGTAACATACAAGTAGTTTATTCATCAATTTGGAATTTGTTCAAAGCCTTTTGCACCATATCTCAAGTTATTACTACCCATTTTTTTTTCAAGTCCGTACAAACTGATCCAAAATTTTCAGGTTTGGCCATCTGCCAATGTCAGAGGTGATTCAGGGTAAATGTGGAAGTGCAAAAGTTGATGAACAACGTGCTTAATCAATATGAAAATTTGCAACTCACTTTATTTGACGAGGGGTGATATAGAATTAAACTTCTGATTTTCGCCGCAACTGCAGTCCATAGAAATCTCTGCATTAATTTTTGTTTAATGTCTTGGACAAAATGAAAAATACGTGTATTCTCAATCGCTTTCTCCAATGTATATTGTTTTTTGCAGATTTTAATTAATCTTCTCTTGTTTGCCTGTAAGAAATGTTTTATTTTTGTCTTCCCTGGCTGTTATTTGACAGATTAATCTTTTTACTGCATTAATATACACATACTTGATAAAGGATCAACAAGGACACTAAACACTATCGCATGAACAATACTAAATGGTGTGCCAAGAGACAACTTTTAATTAAAGGATATTAATTAAATATGGTCAGTTTTATTTATAAGCTTAGGAACACTTATATACTACCTACAGAATTAATTTATTTAATGTTATGATACACATGATATTGGCAAAAATGTGTTTTATCGATGTGGAATGCAGGATTAATCTACAAATACTTCAGTTTTAAATACAATAATGTTACATTCAAATTTAATAATAAAGAAACATTACTCTATGTCACATTCTTTCGTAAAACTGATATTCCAGAGATTTCTTTCGTAACATTGTCATATTTACAAAGACAGACCTTAAATACCTATAATATTTGTAAATCACAGAATTACCTTTGCAACCTATAAAAGTATGCTCCATCACAGACTACTTTGATGAAGTTTCCTGTCAATTATTCTCTGATAAAAGGAACTTGAATGAAAGTGTTGTCATTTTGACTTAATCAAGAAATCTTCCCGATCCTGTGTATTAGCGAAGGATTCAACTTTCACCTTATTTGATTCAGAATTCGCAAACATTCAGACTAGTTAGGGGATGCAAATAGGACGCTAACATTTCGTTTCAAACACTCAAAATTCAGATTTCCCTTTCCACCGTACATAGTGAACAACAATCTCCTGGCTCGGACATATACCTGTAGTTATTGCATACATAATTCTTGGTCCTTGGGTTATCTAGCTTGGTTGTGCCAACTTTACACTATAATTTAGAGGGAGAATACAGTGAAAAGTTCTAATTGTTTAAAATTGAAATACTTAATAGGGTCGAAGCATGCATCTAAAGTTAAAATGAGGAAAAGGATATTTTAGAAACTTTTAAGAATTTTCTGAAACTAAGATAATTTCTGGTCCTGGTTCGTTTTGCTCCCGTTTTCCAATTACTGAAGTTTAGCAGCTCGCTCTGTTTGGAGTTAATGACGCGCTGTAGTCTTTTTCTTGGTGGTTAAGATTGTCCTCCGCACTTCGTGAGGAACAACAAGGTCACTGGTTGTTTGTAACATAACATATCTGTTCACTTGCTAGGCTTGAAAATTGTCTGTATACAAATAAAACGAAAACAACTGAACAATAAAATCACTGTTTGGATCACAGGCGAGCGCTCTTCCATCACACTCTGCCGTCAGATTGTCCAATGCGATGGTCTGACTAGATGACGGACTGTCGTAATGCTCACTTAATCTCTAACACGGGATTGCGTCTTCTTGGCTTTGACTCCACTCTGGCTGTACTACCACTTCTGAAACGAAAAATAAGAAATAAAGTTTGCCACATTCCAACAGAAAATCATGCAGCATAAGACACCAAAGTGTGTAGGACACATCTTAAAAGCATTAACATTAGTGTAACAGCCCTCAAACCAAAAATTAAATGGAATTGTATTTATTGAAACACTTATACGAGGCGCGTCCAGAAAGTAAGTTCCGTTTCAATTTATCTCCGCTGCAGCGCTGCGATTGCAGTTCCGCACATGCGCTGTAGACGATGTGTATCAAGGGGAAGAACGTCCGCCATTTGGAGATCGCTGTCAGTTACGTACGCTTTGTTGTGCTTGTTTGAAATGTCAGCGTTGATTGAAAATCCCGCCGCCTGTGAAATCAGGTCTGTGATTCGGTTTCTGAATGCGAGGAAAGTGAATTTTATCGGCAAATTTGCGATGTTTACGGACCAAATGCGATGAGTGATTCGATGGTGAGAAGATGGGTCCGACAGTTCAATGGCGGGCGTAGTGATGTGCACAATAAAGAACGAACTGGGCGTCCACCTTTGGTTACAGAAGAACTGGCAAGACTTTCATCTGCTCTTGCATCTCAAGTCTTTCCTTGGCGGTCATCACTTCACCAATGACGACGAGCTGAAAGAAACTGTTTTCAACTGGTTGAAGACACAGGCGGCAGATTTCTATGAAGAAGGTATACAAAACCTGGTGCCACGCTATGACAAATGCCTGCAAAATTTCGGCAGTTTTGTGGAAAAGTAGTTTAAGAGTTGTAGAATTTTGTGCAATAAAAATTTCTTCTGTATCTGTGTACAACTTCGTTTTATTACCAAACGGAACTTACTTTCTGGACGCACCTCGTAGTAAGCTAGAGTTTGGTAGAATATGATCTGGTAGGTTAGTTTTACAATTTCCTGTAAATCAATGTATACAGCCTTTGTTTTATGAAAATAAATTACTTAAAGGCCATTTAATATGTTTAAGAACATAATTGTTCAAGAGAATTGTTTAAATGTTCGTAATTCCAAGTATTGGTACTAATGCAAGTTACGATGTCTAAAGGACAATTTGCTACAGTTTAAAATGATTTCTGTGAATAATTTTGTGTTAAAGTATCCATTTCTGACCATTTTGTATTGATGGTAAATGATTATGTATTAATTCTGATTGTTTTTAATATGTTTCAATGTTCGAGAAATATGAAGTTTTCTAGAAATTTCGATGGAGATTATGTAAAGCTAACATCCCCGACAGAGAAACAGTTTTTCACCGACTCAATTTACGACGGCCAAGGACTATATTGTCTGTGGAAGAAGTGCTGTATACAATCGCTGGATTGTATGTATGCATGTAACCAGTATCTTTGACGTCGTGTTTTCTTTGAAAATAAAAACAAGTTTAAAGTGAACAGTGTGGTGGACTGGTTATTTATCAAATTAATTAAACTACAAACAATCTAATATTAGGGTGATCAGAATAGTTAGAAACATCAAAGATGCAGTAACAAATAGATTTTGCATACGTCATAGTTCGTAAAAAATAATACGGCATCTACCGGTTCTTTCAAAAATTTCTGTTATTAAGTTCTTAAACCCCTTAGATAGCCACACTGAATGCGAGGAGGAAACCAGGTAAATTAATAATTAAGGAAAAAAAGCACCAAAGAACATCGTTGCCGTCGAAGTTATCTCATGTAATGAAGCTACAATCTCTAACTTCTAACAATAAGTAACCTAATTAATTTCTTTTTACGTGAAAGTGAGCCTTTCGCCTTATAAATCTTGTAAAATACTTGTGAATACTTGATATTCAACTGTAAGGTGCAGGACAGATTTTATTTTTGTGCTGCAGAGCCAGTTGAAATAGCATATTGAGACAATCTCAAGATCGCGGCAGATGAAGGAGCATAATGAGGCATACCTAATGTTTGCCACTGTGAAGAACCAGTAAAAATCAGGTTATGCCGGATTATTGTGAAATATATGTGTTGCAACGTCTTAAGACAGATGTCAGATTTTAATTCAGACCACAGGTTTCAAATTGTGAAAACCCATTCAAAATTTGAAATTTATGCGTGATGCCGGAACAATCAGACCCATTCCAAATACAGATTTATGTATGTGGTACGTATTAATGCACGCACGGTTGATGTTCCTATTCTAGAGCAGCAACATTAGCAGGTGTTGTGATTAGTCTGAAATGCAACCGGAACCAAAATGAAATTGCTGGGAACTGTTCAGGTAAATCTGGTTTAGTTTCATTCCAAACATTGCTGGAGGCGATTAAATAAAACTTGGTACACAAGCTTCTCACCGGACGAATAAATATAGGGACGGCGAAAATCAACTCCAAACCACCCATTTCCGATTATGATGCGAGTGAATCATAGTTTGCTTTAATTTAGGAAATGGCGGATTGGAATTTAAAGAAATATGGTACACTTGTACGCTATAAGCAGTGTATGGGGAAATCAACCCCGAACTAGACTGTCAATGCCAAATACTCTACTAGAAATTAAATATACACAATAAACACCAATTAACCATCACAGTTATTAATATACACGATCATGTACATTACACATTAAATATAAGATGTATGAATTCGACTTAGGTAAATAAATACTTGTAGGGTCCATTAAACAACACTACATATATTGTACACAATGAAATTGAGTATAAATAAGCTGATGAATAACAGGGAAAGTTTTTTTAATGGCTTTTGGCCATACAGCCAGCCTGATGAATTTTTTGCAGCTAATTAGATACACCACAGGACGGACATTACAATCACAGACACAACACTTAAACACCCATGCCTGCGGCCGGATTCGAACCGGCGACCTTTCGCACGCGAAGGAGAAAGTTATCGTTACGTTACAGGGTGTCAAAAAGTTGGTTTTATCTTTAAGCAGCAAAAGAGAAAAAACAAAATTCGTATCAGTTTCGTCAATCTACAGTACTCATATGATATTTTTGAGTGTTTTTATTTCTGTTATTTCTCTGCAGGATTTATGTTTTCCTGTAATCACCGTCTCAGCGAGTTTGATGCAATCCTCCGAGGCCTCCTATCTTCATCTGCTCTCTTCATCTTAGCACAACCATTACAGTCTTCGTCCTTAATTATCTTCCTCACATATTTTAATCTTCTTCTACCGTTCATTCCTTCGACGGTTCCCTCCACTAGCGAATTAATCAATTCCGCTTGTCTTAAAATGGGACCCATCATGCAGTCTTTTCTTTCTGTTAGATACTTTCAGAAACTTCTTGTTTCGACCATGACTGCTAAAACTTTATCATTTCTTACTTTATATTTTCACACAATTTTCAACATACTTCTATAAAACCACATTTAAATGATTGAAGTCATTATTTCATACTAGAGATACAGAATGTCATGATGTATGCCCCGAAACTCAAGGAAACTTAACGAAGAAAAAAGTGTTTGGAAAAGAAACCTCATTCTATGAGATGTAATCTAGAGGAAAATAAAAACAACTGCACATGACCCTAATTTGAGGGACCTCCATTCATACTGTCACCGAAATGCAGAAATTGGTGATGTTGAAACTAGAGGACAGCAGGATAGTAACTAAAAAAATCATAGTATCAATAATGTTAACTGCAAGGGTACTGTGAGCTGGACGCAGAATGATTTCCAGACAACTGGTCACAAATATGGAAATCTGATCCTCCCAATTTGAAAAATAAGAATTGATTACTCGATATTCATTCAAGGCAATCTAGAAGATAAATAAAAACGAGCGTGTTGTTTGTTGATCAATAAGAAGTAACTGTTGCCACAGGTCTTATTATATCACACAGAACCTCTCTGGGAGGAGAAATACGCAAATTTGTTGCTTTAAGTGGAAAAACAACAGGTGCCTAAAGCCATAGATTTTTACCAACCTTTTTGAGGTATCTCCTCTTCCTCTACCAGTGGTGCCTTGTCAGTGTGTTGCCGCTGGAAGTGAACTCGCCTCTGCCAGCAACTCCTGCAGCAGGCCACAGCTACAAACAACACTGTGGCCAGCTCTCCAGTGAGCACTATCCAGGACACCATCACAGAGGACAGGAATCTCCGAGACCTCTGACTCTCAGGTAGAGAGTGCCTCATGCTGCTGGTGTCCACCAGAAGTGGCGAGCTGCGACTAAGTGTGGCAGACTGCCATACCAGCTGCACCTGCAATCGACAATTTCACGTTATTTATGAACTAACAGCAATGTCACCTGCGACCACATCCATTACAGCACTCAAAGATACCTCTGAATTACAGTCTAGAGTGGCTTAAAGTGACTGAAGGTTGTTGGTACTGTGTAACAAAGTACTTCATAGCACTCTGAACTAACTAACTTAGTCGTTGAAATGAAATCAATTAGCATCAAAACTACTATGAATTGAGAGCCCCATTTGCTTCTTGAAATGACCCATTTCTTCAGTTGAATAAAATGTTTCCGGCAAACCATGAAGAGAGAGTAGACATTTCTACTTCTTTGGGTATTTAACGTATTAAGCTTTTATCAACAACACTTCATTTCATCATGAATGAAAGTTTTTCGTAAAAAACTAGCGGTCTGGTGGATCAGTGGTATGACTGGAGATTTAAAGATTCCTGGTTCGAAGACCTGTAACGGCGATGAGTTTAAAAAGTCCTTTGCCCGACCCATACCTGTTGCACAGTTTGCCGTGCAATGAGAAGTATGCCAGAACGCTTCTATGTTCGTACTCCACGTTAAACTGTAGGTCTCCTTTACCCGGTATGATTACAGAGGCCCATACGCGGCATGTCGAATCTCTTATCAATCGCCGGCCGGACCTTTTGCATTGTTACTATCAGTGAAGAACTATCAACGTAGGCATTGACATGGTATTAGTTTATGCAGAAATTTTTTAATATTTTTATAACAGTACATTAAATAACGCAACTCAAAGATCAGTTTAACATTAGAAGAGGAAGCAAAATAACCATAAAAATCAATGTGTCAACGTTTATCAGACCAAAGAAGACAGTAAAAAATTCTTCGATTCATTTATTAATTTTCTGATCTATTATTATTTGTATTTATACTTCTACCAGACCCCTAATTATGCCATACGTCGACAAGTTTCAGCCACGTAATTTGATTAATAATCAATATAAAACGTATACAGATACTTTCAGCTACAGATGTGCTGTTCAAAACCTTCTAAGACATTTAACTTGTTGTAGAGTTTCTGTACGTACCGCTATATGAAAGACGGTGTCTGGCCAGAGTGACAGGGTGACGCAGGTGTCGTCCGTGTAGAGGTTACCGGAGACTCCTCCGCCGTCCACTTCCCAAGTGACCAGGTACAGCGCGGAGCCATCTCCCTTCTGGTTGACCGCCTCCAGATCCGAGGCGGGAGGTCTCCAGGACAGCTCTGTCACCACCAGCAGACCCTGGTGGAGGACTGAGCCAACCCGCACAGACCAGCCACTGGTAGCCGTCTGCAAATAGATGACAGACACCAGTTGATGTTTATCGCTACAGGTCTGCCACCGGTAGGGCTGACAACTATTTTTAGAAACAAATAAACTATATTTGTCTTTTGAAGAGGGAAATAAAAAGTATTTGACAGAAAAAAAATTCTTTAAGGGACTCCGAAGGGTACATCTTTTCCATGCATTTCTTGCGAACTTCATTGTACCTTTTCTCAACAACTAATTTTGATACATATCTGAAACAAAACAGAGTGAATCTATGATGGTTTTCCAATACTTTAACACAGGGATTTCCAAAAGTTCCGATTGGTTTGGCAGAATTAAGTTTTTTTTTTTAATATTTCAATTTTTTGCACTTTTGGAGATGCAGTCCAGTCAATTATTTACAAACTATAAGGTATAATACAATATCACTGTGTTAAAATACTCACAGAATCATACTTTCAAGGCTGCGAAAGTTTCAGGAAGTTCTTGCAGGTAGTTTCCAAGAAAAGGTACACTAAAACTATCAAAAGTAAACTTACGGGAAAATCCTGTCAAAGTTTCAGTGCATTCCTGAACTATAACTAAGATGATCTGGATCGTCCTGATAGCTTTCTTCCAGCCTTCTCTTTAGTCTTCTTCTCTTCTCTTATGCCTTTTCTTCCACTTCCCTCAGTGCTTTCTCTGACGCCCTAACCCTTTACTGGTCAAGCCTGTACGTACCTCATACGGTGTGATACCCAACGCTAATACTCAGTTGCTTCAATGCCTCATACCTTGACAAATTTCCATTGTTAAAAGTCATTACAGCATCATAAACACCAAATTGAAGAGCATTAATTGATACAAATTGGAATTCTTGACCAAATAACATTGCTGATGCACTGATTTGGATTTTGGGTACGACCATGTAAACACTTCTTCAGTAGCTGTGCCAAGATAATTCCCTGAATATAGACTTAAGTTCCTCAATGACAGCGTACGGCAAACCGTCCTTGTGCACAAATGTTTGGCCTGCTGCTTGTGCTTTGTTGTACTTGCACCATGTATCAGTTCCTTTATGGCAGAGTCCGTGGTTGGGAGCAGAATCAGTCGAAACAACATGAAATAAGACAGCCCAAACATATCGTTTCATTTCTATAACGCTGTTGTTGCCTTTATTAAAAGCATTTTTAGGTTAGAAATATGCATGTATTATACAGCAAAGTAAAGAGGACATTCCAAAGATCAATAATCGGCAAAAAAAACATCATTTTTCATCCTACCGGAGCCCCTTAAATAAATATATTTTCGTGATACTATTTTTGTTTGTTTCATTTTAAGATGTTATATACCTGGTACCACGCCTTATAATATTTTTTTTAGGAAAAAAATAAAGTATATTTGTTTTTTGAAGAGGGAAATAAAAAGTATATGAAAGAAACAAAATTTAATTTAATAAATATATTTTCGTCCTACTATTTTTGTTTGTTTCATTTTAACGTGTTATATACCTGGTACCACAACTTAAAACTAAAAATATAAATAAATAACTTATTTTTAATTCAAGGAAACTCTGTTTCTCCCTTCCCGTCTCGTGATAAGGTACGGGAGCAGGTATGAAACAATTATTTTTATATTCGTGTCAAGTTTAAAAGTGTTGTGTAGTGGATCAGTAATATATTCCGTCTCTCTCAGCAAAAGACGATTCCAGAGTGTGCGTTCGTTTCGTCATAAGCACTAATATGTCGTTTGGAAATTAATAACACACGACAGCGTTTCGTTCCATGACCAAAAATAATGTATAATACTTAAGTACAAAATATGATTAGGAACTTGACGCCTCTGGCCAGTGAGGCACAATTTCACATTAAATTACAATTTATTCAACCAAAGATCATGCTTGCAATATTCCGAAAACGATTGAAAATGGATATTGACTGACTTTCTTGTCCAATGCCAGCTGATGCAATGGTAAAACTCACAGCGCAGATATTGCATTTCGCAAAGAACTTATTTTGAAGATTTCTCCTTATCCAGTAATACGTTTTCTCCCACAAATCTTTATATTTTTGTAATTGTTTAGGTTTCCTCACTTTTGCTTTCTTTGGAGTTAGTCTTGTATTACTTGTATCAGTATGACAAACAGAATTTGAAGCACTTGCCATTTTAAACGATGTAAAACAAAAATAACACAATTAAAAGTTTCAACCTCAAAACAACGTGGAACAGAAGAAACCGGGTAATCTCTGCTTGTTGGTCAGATGATTGAAATCCACACTTCCATTCAGAAATAACAGCGAGCGGTCACGAGTCGACACGAATGCCACACCGAGCGTGGTGGTGTAACGGATAGCGTTCTGGCCTCGCATTCGGGAGGACGGCGGTTCGAATCCCCGTCCGGGCATCCAGATTTGGGTTTTCCATGGTTTCCCCAAATCACTCCAGGTGAATGCCGGGATGCTTCCTTCAAAAGGCCATGGCCGAATTCCTTCCCATTCCTTGCCCCCATCCTTTCCCGTCTCTAAAGACCACGTTGTTAAAAAGGGACGTTAAACTGTTTAAAAAAAAAAAAAAACGAATGCCACAATATTGATAGTGCGCTCTTGTTGCCGCGGCTACGAAGCGGTTAAGTTCACAGATCAAAGGACAAACGATACCGAGTTCACAACTAGCATAAGAGCGTTCAATTTCATGTATTGTACACTTTACTCGAAATAAAGCATTTAAGCGTACTTTATTGGTATTAAAAACTATAACGACAAAAAACAAGTATGATATTTTATTATGAAGTATGGTCGGTAACCCTAGTCACCAGGACGCATCTCACGGGAATCGGAGGTACGGCACAAAGCTACGATGAAAATGTGAGTGGATTTTTTTTTTTCGAGGTGATTCATACGTTCTCACCATTTTTCCGCTATGAAAAATTATATGTTTTATACTGATTCCAGACAAATAGAAATTAATTATTCTGTAATATACGCTAGTCTTTGAAAGTTGAGATAAGTTTTAGATTGCACGTCAAGGGAAATATGCCGCGCTGAGGTAGAAATCTTCTAGTGTAAAAAGCATTTTTTTTAAAAAAAATCTTCGAGGCTCTTGTCAAGCGGTAAAGATGGATACCTGAGGTAGCAATGCCGTAGTATAGAGGAGGCTGCGGAATAAGTTGTCAGTCGAGCAAAGAAGAACACTCGACTACATTTTTGCATTTAATAGGCGGTGTCCATAACAATTTTTAAACGTTGTAAATAAAATTCATTTATGTTTTTCACTGATGACAGTCCAAACTACTTGTCGATTGTCTGTCTTAATTAGATCGGTATGTGTACAATAGTGTTCTAAACTAATTATAAGATTAACAATATACATTATAATGGTAAAAGCTATGGCCGTAAATGCTAAAAACCATTAAAATAAAAAAAAAATATATAGGTAGTGACAGACTAAAACGTATAATCAGTTTCCATTAAAGATTAATGTTCTGCCTGGGGAAGAAGAACAATTTACACCGAAATGACTTTCTTTGAAACGACAAAACCATTTTTACTGCTGTATTCCCCGAAGTTATTTTCCCTGTACAAGGAATAGTGTTTCGATCCGCTTGGCTAACTTTAATCCTCTATCAGGCTCACGAAAAAATTAAGGCGGCATTGTTCAATTCACATTCCAACATCTTCAGTTCTCAGCTAATAAACTTAATACTCCTGATATCCGTAAAATGAAGGGGGCATTCAGAAGCACCACTTTGTCGATCCAAATACAAACGACAAGCGATCGTAGCGAACTTCAGTTACGAAGCATCGGTTGGACGTGAATAACGTCGACGGAATTAGTAGGTCACACCTCGCTCCAAAGACTTGCGGAGGGATATCGCAGGAGGTAGGAAGATTGCCGATCCAGGCACTCAGATCAGGCGGATGAGTTCACAACGACCTTCCCGAAACTCAAGCCACGACGCAATAAACAAACACAGAAAATTCCACTACAAACATGATAGTTATAGACCACGCATCCATCTAATATATCTGTCAGCACTTCTGAAGACTATATAAGTGATCTCACCTCGTCGTTGGCGAACCACCCGAAGCGGTGAGACGGTTTTCCGCGCCGCCTGTTGTTGGTGCTGTCGGCTCTGCTGGCCACGATGTTGAGTGGTGAGTCGACGGGAGTGTAGACCGCCAGGAGGCCGCCCGGGTCCACGACCATCACACGCACAGTGCCCGGTGACGTCGGCAACTGCGCGCCCAGCTCGGCGGTCTGCAACAAGTAGCGGGTGTCATCACTTCCCAAAACTCAACTTCATAACAAAAAGCTACAAACCAGTATTCCTGTAGTGATCGAGGTCGATCACTTGCCTAAAAATCTCACACTTCTCAAATCAGTATCCAGGGCTGGTGAGCATGAAATAGTTAAGCAACAGTAGAGTGCAATTACCTGGAGAAGTAGCACGCCGATCAGCAAGTTGCTAGTTGACAAGCGCCAGTAATGATTGCAAGCTGGTAAAATGACTTCACACAATAGGTTAGCGAGGAGTATTGCCCGCTCCACACAGTGGTAATTTAAATCAACAGCGGGGTCTGTTTATCTGTCTCTCTCCGGAAGTCTTCAGCCGCGTTCCCACGATCTCTTGTAACGGAGGTGAGACGGGACGGGACGGGACGAATACTCAACAACACGCTATGGGAACAGGGCCGCCTCTGCTAGCGGAGATGAGACGCAGTTACCCACTCTGTGTTGGTAAACATCACAGGCGTGTGTAGTGGAGCGCTGTTGTCATCGGTTTGCAGCACAGTTGCGCACCCCTTCTGTTGCTGTAAAGTGCTCTGTGCCAAACGACACTAGGCAACGTGGTGGGGAGGTGGCGGCGAGGTAAACAAGGGCTAACCTGCGGCGCTCGCTCGTCCCTACCCTTCGGTTAGTGAGGTCCCGTCCCGTCTCACCTCCGTTACTAGAGACCGTGGGAACGCGGCTTTCGACATACCACACCGACGCGAGCGCCGTTAGGCGCCGGCGCCGCCGGGTGGGGGTCGCAGACGAGAAGCTGTTTGATACAAAGGTGGGCTCTACTGTGATAGCGGGATGTGAATGGTCAGAGGGTAAATTATTTCATCACCGTCATGTGGGCATAGTATTACAAGGAGATTATCAATATTCCATTTAGTTTGGGCTGCGAGGCGCCCATCAGTTACATGCTCGCCTTGTCCATGGCACTACCTCCAATGATACAGTTAAACACATAACGATTTTGTTATAAACCCAAATAAACATTGTATATGCCATCAGATCACTACTAATGTAAGTAAAGGTGTAAATATGTAATTTCCGTTTACAGTAATTTATCGTAGCCTTCTCAGCCATTCCTATAATAATATCTGAATGTACTGAGCCATAAAACCTGTCAGGTGTTGCAGTAGGGACCCTATGACGAATATTCACATCAGAACCATGATCGACTTCTATGCTTGACCCTTATCCACGGCTCCAGTAAAAGATTATCCTGCCCGCTCTAGTCAATCAGCTGACCGGATAGTGTGCATCTGTTAACACTGATGCAGAACATCTGAATTCAGATACGTTTTGAACGTTTGAAGCAGCAAGGGTGGATGAAGGGAGAATCCTCTGGAGAATAAATGCGCTGCCACTGCCAGATGTGATCAATGTCAAGAGAAATGAGGCCCGTACGTTATCTTTCTCAGCAACTGATGTGACCGGATTGCAGCGAGTCGGTAAAGTGCCTTAAAAGTGAAACTTTCTGAATTTTTTTGTTTTGTATGATGTTTTGCATATAGCTCGAGCAGCATTCCTTATTTAACGTGAAGCTTCTACCTGTATCTCTCTCTGCTATCTCGTACTTTCCATGAAGTGTCAATATCCAGCGTTTACACTGTGGTGGAATAAAGAATCCAATTTAAAAATGCCGTGAGCAGGACTGACGATGTTGGGAGTCATACATGTAAGAGAACAAGGAAAGTCTGAAATTCAATGCTGAGATGCTTCGAAATGCGGACATTATGGTTGATAATGAATACAAACGTGAATGGGTTTTATTATCACTGTATTACACTGAAGATGAACTGAATTAGAGATACCTATTAGTATCGTTTAGCACTATATTTCGTCATATTTGCGTTAGCAACAGTTCGTTTCGGCATTTTTAATCGCATGTAATTTGACTAGAAATTAATAAGATCGCAGAATAACAATATTTGTTCTGTATTAAGGTGGCATGCCAGCTGAAATAAAAATTTTGAAAACGAAATAAAACCAACGATATCAACCAAATGGGCAATGACCAAAAGAAAATAGACTATATAGTTTTTTATCTGGATGTTGTGGATCATTTTTCCCTCAATTGCTGATAATATTAATAAATAAATTACGCCAAAGCAATTGACTTTTTTGTATTTATTGGTCTCCCGTACGGGTTTCACTTCTTTTGCAGAAGCATCTTCAGCGGGTTTTTTCTGTTTATTATGTACAAAAGTTGTAAGCAGGTTATGTTGTGGTTGGTACAGTGGAATGAATTATTATCTAACTTAGTAATAGATTATTAGTTAGATAATAATTCATTCCACTGTACCAACCACAAACATAACCTGCTTACAACTTTTGTACATAATTAATAGAAAAAATCCGCTGAAGATACTTCTGCAAAAGAAGTGAAACGCGTACGGGAGACCAATAAATACAAAAAATCAATTGCTTTGGCGTAATTTATTTATGAATATATAGTTTTTCTTAACAACGGGGAAATAGTAACCAGAGTTTCTTGATTTTATGCTTCAGATACCGGACTGTCAAATACAAGGATTTTAAATGGTTGATTGTTACAAAAGTTAATTTACCATGATGGTATAAGTTTTATCACAATGTGTTGAAAGTATAGTAACAGTAATGATGTTTTCCCTTTCCAAAAATATGCTGCAAGTTTAAAATTGTCGGAGAAAGTACCTTGAGGTATTTTACTGTGTTGTTCGACATTCCATGCTGATTTCTCTTACCTGCTGCAGCTGCCTCCAGTTGTTGTTGCCATCTTCACCACTCCACATAAGGACGTAGACAACGTGAGACTTGTCCGGAAGAGGAGGCCACCGTAGCTGTGACCCGGAGACGAGTAGTTGGGCCAGCGAACGAGTAGCAGACAACGGAAGAGACGACTGGGAGGGTGGAGGAGACAGCAAGAAGAGACACGCACGGCGGCAACCAGGAGACTGCAATCAGAGAGGTCAAACATCACAGAAACTAAA
>JARYHS010013932.1:0-12709 GCA_031002005.1 Vandiemenella viatica | reverse complement strand
CCCCTGCAACGCGAGGCTAACACGCTATCCCCTACGCTGCCGGGGTCGGCGATCGAAAAATTAGAGATATTGATCAGGAATTATGGAAAAGATTATCATGACCACAAGGCGGCTTCCATTAATTACGTGAGGTGTTTATCCGGGAATCCGGACTCCCCACCCCCGTGGTGAGATCTGGCTGGATCCCCTGCCCGCTATGCTGAGGTGAGATCTTGAGGGGACCGTCGGGACTGGCGTGTGTTGTAGACCTTTTTTATAGCTGTACTGTTCTTCCAGGAATTAAAAAGATGACGTGAGATTTCTGTCGACCTGCCTCCCCTCCCCCGATGAGATTTCGCCGAACCCCCACCCCCATTTAGTCGCACGTAATTAATGGACGCCCCCAAGCTTACACTCAATTTCATGTATAAAGGGGGAAAGGGGGGGGGAATTTTCTTTCGTATGTAAGGGAGTTAGGTAATGGAATAAGTTACCAAAGTATGTGATGAATAATAAACAAAAATGGCGAAAGAATGTAAAATTAAAATTTGTAGAGCGCAAAAGCAGGAAAGGAGAAAAACAGGTGTGTAGGGAAGTGCGCTTCATCACAATTAAATTAAAAATAACATTGACTATAACGGTGCAGCGATTTATGATGCAGTTCGTTAAGATGACTCTTCCTAAGTGAAATATTTATATTTGCCATGTTTTTTTGTCATTTAATATTATTTTGCTTAATTCAATGGTGGCAAGTTACAAGAAGGACGAGAGAGAACAGTAATATCTTGTAAAAAAAATCTTATTAACATTTTCACGTTTTATTTTCCATGTTGATTTTGATGTTTTGATTGTTTTGATCATACAACACTGTTCAAATTTTGTAATTGAATTTTTTTATATGTATTTGTATCCCCACCGACACCGAATTAGAAACGATTTTATATTTTTTATTTGTATTCAGAGATTTTGTTTGGAAGAAGAAGTCCTTCGTATTTATTTCACGATCATGTTGAATTAGCGGGGGAATTTTCTGTAACATTTATGTGGTTATTATTATTATTCTCGTATCAAAAATATCAAAATACACAGTTAAATACATTGTGCAAATCAACAACTTTAAACACATTTAGCCCAGTACTTCGCAACCTCGATCGCATTGTGTGTTGCTTGAAACAGGTCTTCGTTGTTGCAGGATGATGGGCACATAGACCACTCGAGCATATGATTCATAGTTTGGTCTTCATCACATTCGCACTTAATACTGGTAGTATCAGTATAACCCCATCTCATTAGGTTTTCCTTGGACCTGCCTACTCCTGTTCGCAATCGATTTAAGGACCGCCAGACGTTCCAGTCTTCTTCATAGCCAGGTGGCAAGCGCTCTGCAACTGTCAGTGGTCCCGAGATGTTGGGAACCTTCATTTCCATAACTGTACTCTTGCCTTTTCAGGTGACCCAATTAGTTCCCGTGATGTTCTGAGAAAGCTTTTCCTGGATTTGAGTCTCCGGGCTGGTGGTATATGGCCGTGCAGTGGATGAGCGCTTTCGCGTTCTACTTTGGTCCTCTCCTTGTTCGCAGCCACTTCTCTCCGGATACTGGGTGGTGCAATGCCCGAAAGCTGGTAAAGCCTATCAACTGGGGTAGGTTTTAAACAACCTGTCACTAGTCTACATGTGTTATTGAGGGCTACATCCACCTGTTTGGTAGAGATGATGAATACCAAACTGGGCATGCATATTCTGCAACAGAGTAACAAAGGGCCATTGCCGATGTACGTATAGTTTGTGGTTGACTGCCCCACTGTGATCCAACTAATTTGCGCAGTAAGTTTTTCTTGCAGAGATCTTCATTTTGCAATTCATGCAGTGCTTCATATATGTGAGGGTTCTGTCGAGTGTCACTCCCAGATATTTTGGGGTGTTACATGTCTGCAGTTCGATACCTGACCACATTACTTTTAACCTACGCTGAGCTTTCCTTTTTTTTTAGGTGAAAGGCACACACTTCAGTTTTTGAAGGGTTAGGTCTTAAGTGATTTTCCCTATAATAGCTTGATAGGCCTTCAAGAGCAGCAGACAAATTTCTTTCCACAACTTCAAGTTTTGTGCTCTGTGAGGCTAGAGCTAGGTCATCAGCGTACACGAAGCTCCTGGTAGCTGGATGTAATGGCTGATCGTTTGTATAAATGTTGAAAAATATTGGGGCCAGTACACTACCTTGAGGTACACCATTCTTTTGTACACTCCATCGACTGCGCTGTCCTTAAAAGTCAACGAAAAACCTACGATTCTGAAGAAGAGTAGCGATGAGCTTGGTTAATCCGGTGGCCTTTGTCAGACTGTAGACCTTGTCAAATAATAGTTGGTGGTTAAAAGTATTGTATGCTGCTGACAGGTCCACAAAACCACGCCCATGGCTTTACGGGTCTCAAATCCATCCTCTATGTGATTTTAATTGATAGTGAAGTCCATCATTTCATAATGTTGGATTCCCTTAATGAACTTTATATTGCCGCATGAACGCCAGTGTACCGTCTGCCAGCATGGCGCAGCGGGTAGCGTCACGAATTGCGGTACCGAAGGTCGCCGGTTCAATCCCGCCCACTGACAAAAATTATTTAATTCTGTTTATTATTTCCAGAAGATTCTACATGTTTCCTAAGGTCACTTGTAACTTCTACACATTTCATTTGTTAACTACTCTTGTAATCTCTAGTACGTTCTATCTGTGTATAAATAGAAGAGCATTCTGCCCAAGAGGCAGTCAGTGCTGCGTGTATGTTTGAGTTCTCAATAAACCTGTTCTCAGTTTAAGTGCTGTGTTCATTGACAAGTAACCTTCGAATTCACACCTGTCCCCGGTTGCAACGCGACATAGTTTGGTGGAGACGCCGGGTACCCTGTGCAACAGCTGCATCATCGTGGCTCCGATTAGGCAACGTAAAAGTCGCCGCCTACACGGACTGGAACCGGACTACAAAGGATATACTCAGTACGTCCTTCCGAAAGTCCGCGTCATTAGGAAACCCATGGCGGCAAGCCAGCTGCACATTCGACACCCATCGGTGTTCTCTGGAGACGCTGGACAGGACCTAACAAATGGCTAAAAGGGTTCGACCGAGTCGCCAAGTACAACAGGTGGGATCATACCATGTGCTTGGCAAATGTTTATTTCTATCTGGACGGAACCGCCCAGCAGTGGTTCGAGAACAACGAAGATAAACTGAATAACTGGGAAATGTTCCAGACGGAACTTAAGAAAAACGTTTGGGGACCACCAGCGACAAATCCGCTCGGCGGAAGAACAACTGAAGAACCGGGCCCAACAACATGGGGAGCCGACGCAATCTTACATACAGGATGTTTTGGCCCTATGCAACGTAGTCAACCCGAATATGACTGAAGCCGACAAAATCACGCACCTAATGAAAGGTATTGCAGAAGACATGTACCAAGCTCTTCTGATAAAAGACGTCGCTACGACGGAAGAGTTCATCAAGTGGTGCCAGCGGATTGAGGAGATGCAACAAAGGAGGGTTGGGCGAAAGAAGTATGACAGACTTCCCAACGTAGTCCCTATGGCAGTTGTGGAAGACCAGCACGACTTTGCGTCTCTCATACGACAAATTGTGAGAGAAGAATTACAACAGTTCATGGCAGCTGGGACTCTTGAACCGAGTGAGCATCAGATCATGGCCATGAATGTAAGCCCAGTGGGTCATGAAGGAGCCGACGCGGCGGAAAAAGAGGTATTTCAGACAATAGCTCCTGTCTGCCGAGCCAATCGCACTCGACGTGAAGAATGGCCTCGCCCTGATATGACGTATGCTGCAGCTGCCAAACGGCAGCCTAGGAACCGGCCGACACGGCCACAACCAAATCCTCCGGCACCTATGACGTCCCGCAGACGAACGGACGTCTGGAGGACAGAAGACAACGCGCCAGTATGTTTCCACTGTGGGCGCCCTGGACATGTCGTACGATACTGCAGAGAGAGAAGACGAGTATTTGACGATTATTTTGCCGCAAGACGTCCGCCATCAGAACAGTTCTACCCCAGGCAGCCACCCGCTGACGAGTTCGGTCGACCTACGGGAAGAAGCCCATCGCCGTACCCTAGACGAGGTCGATCCCCGACGCGCCGCTGCCGTTCATCGTCGCCGGACAGAGCTACCAGCCGCTCCCCTAGCCGCCGCACGCAGGAAAACTAAGCAAGGCGACCATCTACGGAGGTGAGGCCGCCGCAGATGAAAATCCTCCATGGATGACAGTCACTAAGATGTCGGGAAATCTCATCAACGTTATAATCGACGGCCAACCTGTCCGGGCGCTGGTTGATTCAGGAGCTTCTTTCTCCGTATTGTCGGACAATTATCGTCGCACACTAAAGAAGACAATGTTCCGTGATACGGGGGCAACTGTGCTAAAGGTCGCAAATGGAAAGTACGTCCAGCCAGCTGGAGCTTGTGTCGCGAGAATAACCATCAACAACAGGACCCAGCCAGTTGAATTTGTCATTTTAACAGAATGTAGTCATAATGTCATCCTTGGATGGGACTTCCTTAAGGCATCCCAAGCTGTCATTGACTGTGGAACATCTGAGCTGCAAATTGAAGAAGTCGTTGCGACGGGTACACGTAACACAGAATCTTCTGGGAAGTTATTCGCCGTTGACAACGTGACAATCCCGCCGTTCGCAATGAGAAGAGTCCCAGTCAAAAACACGGACGATCGCAACCTTGAAGTGCTTGTCGATAGTAGAAAGTTTATTAGGCTCACGAAAGAAATCTACATACCAGCGGCTATCATAAGCATTATCGGTGGTCGAGGAGACATTTGGATCACCAACTGTCACGAGCAGTCACAAATTATCCCCAAGGGAATGTGCATAGGGACAGCTGAACCAGTCCAGGAGGGCGAGCTCAACGTCATTAACGAAGATCCATGCTCTGTTACTAGTACCGACAACACGCTGGAGGAAACAACTATGGAACTGCCAATAGGGTCCGGCCTGACCAAGGAACAACACCACCGGGTGTTAGCTATACTACGCCAATTCTCTGGTGTATTCACACCCCAGCAAATAAAAGGTCAGACGAAACGGCCCACGATAAAGCATCGTATCAATACTGGGGATCATCCGCCCATTAGCCAGCGCTCGTACCGATTGTCACCAGTCGAAAGGCGAATAATTCGAGAGGAAGTGGAGAAGATGTTGCATAATGACATTATTCAACCTTCGGAGAGTCCTTGGTCATCTCCGGTGGTCCTCGTAAAGAAGAAGGATGGTACGTGGCGATTCTGTGTCGACTATCGGCGGCTGAACAAAATCACAAAGAAAGATCTTTCCAGGCACTTAAGGAGGCTCTAACTTCCGCACCAGTTCTAGCCTTATACGACGAGAATGCAGAAACTGAACTTCACACTGACGCCAGCGGTTATGGGATCGGTGCAGTGCTTGTGCAAATTCAGGAAGGTGCTGAGAAGGTGATAGCCTATGCATCAAGAGTACTCTCTAAGCCCGAGATAAACTACTCTACAACCGAGAAAGAATGCCTCGCAGTTGTCTGGGCTATCAACAAGTTTCGTCCGTATTTATTCGGCAAACCTTTCACCGTCGTGACAGACCACCATTCTTTATGTTGGCTAACCAGCTTGAAGGATCCATCAGGTCGACTAGCAAGATGGGCACTTAGACTTCAAGAGTACGACGTCACGGTGGTATTCAAAAACGGACGCAAACACAAGGATGCCGACAGCCTTTCAAGGAATCCTTTAATAGAACACAACAGCATGAATGGAATTTTCAGCCCTCGCTGAATTAGGTGACGTTGCAGCTGAACAGAGGGAAGATTCAGAGTTATTAAGAACCATAGACGCCTTGGAGAAAGGAGAACCGGCCAAAGGAGAGTTTCAATTGATAGATGGGACATTGTATAAGAACAACTACGATCCACTAGGCCCCAAGTGGCTTCTGGTCGTTCCAGCTCATCTCCAGCCAGCTATTCTCAAGTATTTCCACGACGCTCCAATATCCGGTCATCTGGGATTTGTGAAGACCCTGGACCGAATCCGACGCAGGTATTACTGGAAGGGTCTCTACCGATCTGTCAAGCATTATGTGAGTCACTGTAAAGAGTGCCAGCGACGGAAACATGTGCCGCAATTACCTCCAGGTCATCTAGTACCAATTCCGCCTGCAGCAGTTCCATTCCACCGAATTGGGATCGACCTTTTAGGGAGGTTCCCGAAGTCGACAGCCGGTAACCGATGGATAATAGTCTGCACCGACTACCTCACGCGCTACGCTGTCACCAAACCTGTGCCGACTGCAGAAGCTCCAGAGGTTGCAAAATTTCTAGTAGAAGACATTATTTTGAAGCATGGAGCACCACGTGTGATGATATCCGATCGTGGAAAGGTATTCCAGTCAAGACTAGTATCAGAGGTCATGTCAAGATGCGACGTTGTCCACAGGATGACAACTGCATACCACCCTCAGACAAACGGTCTCACAGAACGCTTCAACAAGACATTAGCCGATATGCTGTCGATGTATGTGGATGTTGAGCAGAAGGATTGGGATACAATACTGCCAGTGGTCACATTTGCTTATAATACAGCAAGGCAAGATACGACAGGCTTCACTCCGTTTTTTCTGCTCCATGGCCGTGAAGCTGAGACCACAATGGATACGCTGTTCCCATTCCAGCCGGACGACACTCAGGATGACTATATAAAACAGCTCATTACCAGGGTCGAAGAAGCAAGACAGCTGGCTCGCATACGAACACTGGCCACCCAGGAGAAGGACCGTCAGCGGTATGACGGCAAGCACCGACCTGTTGCGTACAACCCAGGAGATCTCGTATGGATTTTTACCCCTGTCCGGAAGGTTGGGCTATCAGAAAAGTTACTGAAGCGGTACTTTGGTCCGTATCGTGTCATACGCCGCCGGTCAGACGTCACATACGAAGTCGAGGATTATGAGCCGTCTTCGAAACGACGAAAACGAAGGGACATTGTTCACGTCCTCCGCATGAAGCCTTACTACAATCCTGACGAGCAGCTAGGCACAACCAGCTTCTTGTTCAAGGACTCTGAGGACGGTTTGGATACTGAGGAAGTCGGACAGGAAGATAATAGTACAACCGGGAGGGGCCCTCCAGAACTGCCATACAGAGGACCCACGACAAGATCAAGATCCAGGACACTTCAGCGTGCCCCAAAAGAAATCTAACAGCGGGACGCTGTTTTCCTCAGGAGAGGGAGCAATGCCGCATGAACGCCAGTGTACCGTCTGCCAGCATGGCGCAGCGGGTAGCGTCACGAATTGCGGTACCGAAGGTCGCCGGTTCAATCCCGCCCACTGACAAAAATTATTTAATTCTGTTTATTATTTCCAGAAGATTCTACATGTTTCCTAAGGTCACTTGTAACTTCTACACATTTCATTTGTTAACTACTCTTGTAATCTCTAGTACGTTCTATCTGTGTATAAATAGAAGAGCATTCTGCCCAAGAGGCAGTCAGTGCTGCGTGTATGTTTGAGTTCTCAATAAACCTGTTCTCAGTTTAAGTGCTGTGTTCATTGACAAGTAACCTTCGAATTCACACCTGCCCCGGTTGCAACGCGACAATATATACGATGGAAAAAATTATGTTACCTATATAGATACATTTATGAATCATTATCTAAGACATTATATGATTCAGTAAGATTTAAAGCACATTTGTAAAATGTAAGTTCCTAAAATAAAACTATAATTTATCAAATATATTGTTTTCTGAAAAAAAAATTAAAAAAAACAAGGGTGCTAGGTTTTTTTTCATGTTTTTTTTCTGAAAACTTTTTTTTCTCAATTTGCAACACTATGCATGATTAAACATTTTTCGTTCTTTGCTATATAGTATTCCTAGCGTATCATATGTTCAAGGTTTTGTGTTTCTGTCTAGTTAGAAGCTCCCGTATTCATTCTAAACAGATGTCAGTTTTCTTGATAAAATAACATTACGGCAGTGCCGAGTAAGTGCTTTACATAAAAAATATCACTATGACCTGATTTCTGTTCCGGTTCCTTAGTGATATCATCCAGATAGAACTTGATACTACACAATCCGAGGCTATTTACATTTCTCACAAATGTTATAGCTACTGCGAAAGTAAAATTTACGAGAGTGGCCTGAAAATATATTTATATATATATATTTTAGTATTTGTTAGTCATTTTGAGCTTCTTACGACAGTTTGTAGATATATTTACCACCATAACACGGACTAACACATTAGAGTGGAAGAATTAGCGGGGCAAATTTTCAGCATTATTATTTATTAATTTTTAGTTGCAACGGAGCTAACACTCCGGTGTCAATTCCCCCAGGCATCCATTTACCCTTTTTTATATACATATATTTTTAAATTTTCTTTTATAATTGGAATGTTAAATTTCTCCCCCATTTATTGTTATGATTTACAAATTTTAATTCTAAATTCCTTAAGTGTTTTAGGAAAATTATTCATCACTACACTTGGTAATTTGTTCCAATCCCTGACACCCTTACCAACAAAAGAAAATTTTCCCCACTCCCTTATGCGTAAGGGAGTGGGAATCAAAAATTAATTAATAATAATACTGCAAATTTATCCGCTGATTCTTCCACTCTAATGTGTTAGTCCCTGTTATGGTGGTAAATAAATTTACAAACAGTCGTAAGAAGGTCAAAATGACTAACAAATACTAAACATATATATTTTTTTTCAGGCCACTCTCGTAAATTTTATTTTCGCAGTAGCTATAACACTTGAGAGAAATGTAAATAGCAATTATTATGATTGGAATCGAAGAATTCCCTCATATATCCTCTTCAAAATACTTATTAGTTATGTATAGCTACAAAACATTTGTTTCCCTGGTTCAGTAACTGTTGCATATGTACAATACAAACTCATAACGACATAAAATAAAATGGTCCATCACCCAACAGATTTTTCACGGATACAAGGGATCCATCTTCTACCTCCGCAGTCTGCAAGAGACTACACATGCAGGCATCGTACAGCAGATTTTAAACACGTGACTCGTGGTGCATAAAACTAATCAATGCAGAAATCATACCACAGAGTTAAAATGAAGTGTGATATAATTTCAACAAGTCCATGTTATACTCGTATAAGAAATATACAAGATGCAGGACAAATTCGAGAGCAAACAAGAACGAATATTCCTCAATAACAAGGTCTATGTGGCACATGACGTCAGTCGACTAAGTTCAGCTGCTGTGGCCTCCAGTACTGTTTGATTCATTTGGAAGCTAGAGTGCTGATCAATCACCCTCCTAACCTCTCCGCCAGCTAGAAACATCTGAAAAATAAATCTTTGCCACAACAGATGAGCAAAAACCACTGACGAAACTTTTCATGGGCCCATTTGCACAACTTCCGACTTATTAGTTGCAGTGCACCACTGTTCGATATGTAGTTTTTATTCTTCAAAACAAGGTACATTTAAAAGCTCAACGAGTACTCATGCTGTCAGGTCATTATCTAATTCATTCAACACCGAGCTTGGTGGATGAATGGTAACATTCGAGCACGCCATTCGGGAGAACCCGGGTTCGACTACCAGTCCGGTAGTTCAGATTTCGCTTTTCTATTGTTTCCCGAAATCACTCCAGACGAAAAAGGCCTGCAGAAAGTCCATTCCGGATTTTGTTCCCGTTCCTTGTTCATAGACCTTTCCTGGGACTAATTATCTCTCTGTCGACGATCTGTAAAGCTCCAATAAAAAAGTAAAGAAAACGTAATTAATTCGGTTAATGTATTTAATGCGCACTGGTTTATTTAAAAACTCGTTATATGATTTCAAAATGTACTTTACTGAACGAATACAATTATCAAAATCCAGTGATTTTCGTAACGATCGATCATGGTTTATTCGTGTTGATATCAATGTTTAATGGTTTCCTAAATTTACTTATCCGTGGTTCGGATTCCACGTTAAACTGTAGGTCCCAGAGGAAAGGAACTGGCCGTCCTACCTCTGACACAATGGCTTAGTATGCCTCCTTCGGGAGGATCCAACCAACCTTCGGGTTGAGAACTAAGTTAAGTTTAAGTTTAAATTTACTTAAGTGATTTATTATTACACCACACGCCCAATTCAATTTCAGTTCATTCGTAACAGTCCTATACCTGACGACCCTGCCTTGCTGTCACGTAATCTCGCAGAGAAAAATATTGTAGTAATGATATTCAAAGAATAATAGATCATCAGTTAACAGTAGTTATAATACATTTCGTAATTTCACATGCCGATGGAATCCTGGGTAATGGCGATTGGCGACACGTACAAAACATTATCTGGTATGCAAGTAACAGGTTCTTACCACTTGCTTCCCATTTTAAAATGATACTAATCGTACGAATATTACTCTTAAGTACAACTGTTTTAAGATAACCGTAGCTGTTCCAACGTAATCTCACGTCACACTAATTTTATTTGCGGTTTTTCTTTCAGCTGTCTTTCGTGAGCTACTTTGTAAAATTCCAAAGATAATTGCACCTCATATGTTATTATTTAAAAAATGGCAAGTAATTCATTTGAGCTGTTCCCCTATTTGGCGGAACCATCGACTTTAATTGCACTGTTAATTTTTATCACCAATTGCGGTGTTGCGGTAAACTAGACTTTTGCGTACGACCATTATCAGAAGTGGTTATAATGCTGTATCATGTTTGTAGTGCCATTGATAGAATAACTGTCTAGTGATCCTTACAAATTTTCAACATAGTTTCTCTAATTACTTGGTTTATTTATTGCTTCTTTATTGCTATGACTATAGTACAGGGCGTTCGCCGGAAAACGCTACCCTCCCAGTCTGTCGGCAACTTGCTCGGTCAGTCGTGCCAGCAACTCCCGCCACACGGCACCGTGAATCACCGCACTGTTTAACACCTCCGCTGCCCCAACAGTGCATTGCAGTGACCCTTACATTGTTAAGAACGGTTTCTTTGCATTGTAGATAGTTTGTGACTTCAGTCTCTTATTAATCAGTGTTGTGAATAAACGTTTCTTTGCGGTTTGGCTGGTTTGGGGCTTCATACTCTTATTAATCTGTACCGTGTTTGAGTGTGTGTAAAATTATGGTACGTTACAGTTTGCAACAAAGAATATTTCTCTACGATACATATGTGAAGAAGAAGTCGTTTAAAAAGTGTCGCAGTAAATTTCGTCGCGAATTTCCTGGCGCTTTACTGCCAGCTAAATCAACAATTCTGCGTCTGGTTAAAAAAGTAAGAGAAACGGGTTCATTTTTTAACAAAAAGAGACTGTCGGTCAACCGTATTCTCACAGAGGAGAAAATTAACGATATCGCTTTTCGACTAGAACAGTCACCCAAAAAATCATTAAGTCAGTTAGGGCAGCGTGTGTCTCGAAATATGTTCAGAAGATGTGAAATGTGCATTACACAAGAGGGTCAACACTTCCAGCATCTTTTATAAGGTAAGCTAATGAATTACGTCACATTTAAATGCTTAGCACACAAGTTTATAAAGTTTATGAAGCGTAATTATTATGAAATAGTCCGCGGCCGACGGTCGAACAATGCCGGAAACTGAGCGCTCGCTCGCCGGGAGCAGTTTCTTCCTTGTAGCGCTAACAGTGGGTTGCGTTTCCCGGCGAACGCCCTGTATAAAACCACGAAATATCACGAACTTATAAATTTCAAATAATTTAATTTTTTTAACGTTCCCTGGGCTTTTTTTTTTTAAATCGTATTCGTTACATTCGGCATTCCTCGCTGTTCATGACTACGAATATGAATGTTTGGCCAAGAACCTGACACCGCTTATTTTCTAGCCTAGTAGTCACCTTCAGTTAACAGGCGGCTCAGGTCAGTCTGCAATATCCCCACTCCGCTACCGTTATCCCTACATGCGAAGGGGAAATTTACCACCATTTGCTTGGACACAGCGGTCAGCTCGAAGAGGTAGGAAGTGTGCGGGTGGTAACTTGAGGACAGGGCCCAGGTGAACCTGACCGTGAGTAAAGAGGTTATAGAACCAGCAGACTTCCTAAAACAACCTTTTGGAAGGTCGTTGTTTTGAATCCATTAACTCCATTAAGGGAAATCTGCTTGTGGAGCTGCGCAGCATTCCAAAAATGTTTCGTTTCCCGGTGGAATACCTGAATTGTAGTCTCTACTTCATAGCGGCGTCTTCAGGGTAAGCGATTTGTTACTTCATGTACGATAACTTTCCGAACACATTTTATACAGAATGACTTCAGGCGTTTATCGTGTGACTCTTGTTTCTAGAACAAAACGGAGATTGAATGGTAAATGTATTACTGCCACATGGTTCCTGTGTATCCATATGAGTAAATATTGTACTACGGTTTTTGGTGCGTCAGTGTGGCACTTTGTAGGTAGCAAAAAGCTTTCAAATGACTATAATGCGGTCTCATAGGAGGGAGAAGGCGTGTTTAGCAAGAACTCAGACTCCGGCTTCTTAGTGTATCACCATCCAGAAAGACCTCGATACTACACAATCAGAGGCTGTATTTTAACCAAGTGCACTGTTGGAATATACTGAATTTTTTTTCTTAACAGTAACTTGACATGTTTCTATGTTGTCAGTTCTCTTGTGATAATAACGAAGAAGATCATCGTGTAAAATAATGTGTTCAAACTGCTTTGTAAACAGCGAATATAAATTTAAGCAAAAACA
>JARYHS010013930.1:0-18852 GCA_031002005.1 Vandiemenella viatica | reverse complement strand
CAGTCAGCTGATCAACAAGAGTGGACAGCGGAAGCTTCTATTAGAGCCGTGGATAAAGGTCGATCCTGTAAGTCGATCATGGTTCTGATGTAAATATTCATCATAGGACACTACTGCAACATCTGGCAAGTTCTAAGGCTCAGTAAATTCGGATATATTATTATTATTAATCATTATTGCCCTTGAGGACAGTGTTTAAACTAAAATCATTCATGATTATTCACTTTTTGTTTGTATTTGTCTTCTTCCTCTTATCTGCCCAAACCCTCTTCATACGTCCACTGTTCAGTCCATTTTGTTCCTGTTTTCTTCTGTATTTTAAATGTTATGCCCATAATTTTGTTCCTGAATTGTCCCCTTTCCCATATCATTTCCTTGCTGATCCCTGCATGATTCAATCCTCTTCTATTTCCTGGAACCAATTGGTTTTCCTGAGCGAACCATTTACCACATCAAAGATCCTCTTTGTGAGTCTAGTCCTGTTCATTCACTGTAAATCTCAATAGAAATGTAATCTGCGTCTTCTGATCATGCCTGTCAATCTATCTGTATGTTCGTATAGTTCTTTCGTTGGTCTTTTCATCCATATGCCATCTTTATATATATATATATATATAATATATATATACATATAGGAATAGCTGAGAAGGCTAGGATAAATTATGGTAAATGGAAATTACATATTTATACATTTATTTAACTTAGCAGTGATTTGATAACATATGTACAATATTTAATATTTAATTGGGTTTACAACTAAATGGTCATGCATTTAACTGGCACACTGTAAGATAGGACCAAGGTCAAAGGACACAGGCAAGCATGTGACTTATCGGTGCCTCAGCCTAAACTAAATGGAATATTGGTAATGTCTCTATGATACCACGCCCACATGATTGGTCATCTGACTGCCCATATCCCTTTATTCCTATTACCACAGTGTAGAGATGGCAATACTCCTCGCTAGTCTACTGTGTGAAGTCATTTTACTAGCTTGCAGTATTTACTGACACAATATGGATTTTAAATTCTTTCAATGTTTCTGGTAAATTTTTCAGGCCTTCACTTGGTAATTAATTGTAATCCCACACTTAATGGCATATAAAAGAAATTTTTCCCTCCCCATTATGCCAGAAGCAGACAGCCAGAGTACCCAGCTAGTATCCTGTCCAGGTCGTCCTGGAACTGTTTACTGTCCTTATGATCCCTGATAGTCTCCCATTTTCCCTTCCACCTCTTTTGATACGGCATTTTAGACCTTAACTCTTTGCTTTCTTCATTTCCTCTACCCTGAAAATAGCTCTTTGTACCTCTCCAATGGATTTTATCTAATTTATGTTGTTTAATGGCCTATTTGGTCAAATTATTGGGAAAGCTGTAGCATTACACCAGATGATGTGGATTTATATTGCTCCTGAATTCAGATATTTCAGATTTTTCAATACTTACTACGGCATACTTACATTTTATTAGCACAAAACAAATAAGACAACTGCACAAATACACGATTCCAATGTTTGTCTACAAGAACACAAATTAACTGGGAGATAGATGGAAATTGTGATAATCGTGCGGAGCTATGGGTATAGTGAAAAAAAAGTTTTAAAACTAGATCAACATTACCGAGCTCAAAATGAGTGGAGATAGAAGCATAAAAGTAGTTACCTTGTTTTCGAAGTTCTGCTGGTGTGTTTATGACGCTGAGGTTTGGCAAAATCTTCAAATACTTCACAGCAAAATGTACAAAAATATGATGGAGGTGCCACCACTGAGATATGACTGAACACATGGTTTGTTAGAGAGCACCAACATGAAAAAGTCTTTACACACAATACACATACCAGTCTGAATAATGATGGCTCTGTTATATTAGTTTCCATGGTGTGATGAAAATTATGGGCACACAACTCTGATTTCCCTAAGAAGACCTGACCACATTGTTGACAAATATTTGATGGAGTGTTTACTGAAAAATCATGACTAAAAATGTGTCTAATTAGGAGGTCCCTTGTGGGTAATTGTTGAAGACACTTGACACATATGTACTGTGATGGAACAGCCACTAACATGATGCTGTCACAGGTTCTTGCTTACATTAGGCTAACAGTTACAAAGAGGCTTAACCATCACAGTAACTTTTTCTCCTCCACAGCACAAAACTAATTTTATTTATTGGAATTCAATTTTAACCTGTAAAAAGAAAAATGATTTCAGTTTTGCTAATACAAAGCATGGCCAAATGCTACCACAGAAATAACCAAACATATATTATAAGTGAAGGTATTTTGGAGCAAGTGTATTTTCAGCGCCACTCCATACTTCAGATGTAGATAGATAGATATGTTAACTTTGATCCCATGTGAGAATAATCTCGGGGATGTGGAACAGTACATACACTTATTAGTAATGTCAATATTACTATATAATTGATAATATTATATATTGACAAGAAGTTAGTTATGACCCATTAGTATAACCAATATTTCCTGTAATCTACAAATACAATCCCGAGTTAGTTAATACTTATTATGTGGAACAGTGTATAAACTTGTTACCAGCATCTAACAACCAGTTATTTTCTTACCAACCAGTTACCACAACTCATAAGAAGTCAATTACTTAAAAACCTGTTAGTATTGTAATTTTTTACAGCAGTTTTTGAGTACATGCTATCCCATGTTAGTTACTATATATGAGTGAAGTTTTGTAAACAGTGTAATTACTTCATTTGTCAAAAGTTTCAACAGACAGAAAAACCATATATCATTTTAGTAATTGTGGACAGCTTTGTCACCTTTCCCTTCCATACACCATATATACTACTTTATCAGTCATTCTTAGTTACCAAATTCCAAGAAGAAAATTGTTTTACAGAGTAAAATTGATTCTGAAGCAGAAACTCTTTCAGTTTGGACTTAAAGTAGTTGGGTTTTTGTAGATAACATTTAATTTCTGTTGGTAAGACATTGAATACGGAAGCTGCAGTAAATGTTAACCCTTTCTGTACAATTGACAGTGATTTGTAATCCTTGTGAATATTATATTCATTCCTAGTATTATGGCTATGTATGTCAGCATTAAGATTGAAGTGTTCAGGATTTTCCACTACAAATGATAGTACAGAGTATACATATTGTGCTGGCATTGTTAGAACACCCAGGTTTTTAAATAGATTTCTGCACGATGTCTGTGGGCTTCTTCCAAAATAGTTCTTATAGCACGTTTTTGCAATTTAAATACCCTCTGTGCTTGTGACGAGTAAACTTTAAGTGCTGCCATCTATGAAAAGTAGTTCTAAGAAACCCAGTCTTTTCTATGCAGGGTGTCATAAAAATCTTTCTGATTTCAAAGAGGTATGTAATAAACACAAAGCTAGAGGCAATGAATGTTTTTTTATTATTATTTGAAAGAATTAAATTAAATTTACTTGGTTTTGAAAACTGATATTATGTAAATGTCTACCTCCATAGTCGAAACACTGAGGGAGTCTATCCTGGAAGTTGTCCATAACAATGCGAATTGTATTCGGAGGAACAGTATTGATTTATTCAGTGATGGCAGCCTTCAGTGAAAGTTTGGGAACAATGCCCGAACACATTTCCTTGAGGTAATTCCAGAGAAAAAAATCTCATGGAGTTAAATCAGGTGATGTGGGGAGGGGGCACCCATTGTCACCTTGCAAAGAGATAAGATAACTGGGAAACATTTGTTTCAGAATTTCTTTCGAACGACATGTTACATGGGCCATAGCAGCATCTTGTTGGAACCAGATGTTGTCATTGCCATGGTTGTGCAATAATTCATCCAATATCAGTTTTAAAAAATTTACAAGCATGTGACAATACCAATCAGAAGTCACTGTTACAGCTCAACCATCTTCTTCGAAAAAGTAGGGACCCCCAGACACCAGAATCTGCAACAGTGCACATCACTGTCACTCGAGGGCTAAGGGTTGGTAGTTTGTGAAGGCTCCGATAGTTATTCTGAGACCAGTAGAGTAAATTTTGTTTATTTATAGCTCCAGCCAGATGAAAATAGGCCTCGTCACTACAGATCAAAACAGAAGTACGAGGGATATTCTGCAGAATGTCATGGTGCAAATTTGTTCACTTAAGTCTTGCAGTATTTCCTTCTTGTATGAGTGAAATTTAAGGTCTCTGTGGACGATTCTTCTAAACACTACTAGCCTGTCTCTCTGAAATTAGATACCCAATTCCTAATTGTTGGTGCAGTGGGAATGGAATCATGATGAAAAAGTGCAAAATGTACATGAAACGCACGCTGTGTTCTGATAATGGATGCGCCATATTGAACGTACTTTCCAATACGAACGCTCGAAATAGTACCGACCAAGCCATTGCTCAAACTGAAAACTGCATGTTATGGTGTGTCTAACGATGCTACCCCCACCCTCCAGCTCCTGCCTCTGTTCAGGCAGCAAGAAAATGAAATTGGAAAGATTTCTATAACTCACTGTGTACCTCAAACATAAATGGCATTTAGCACTAAGCATAATTTTCAGTGAAAGTTACAAAGACTCCATGCAATTTCACTCAGATGTTGAGTTATGTGAAGAGAGTTGCATCTGTCATCTTCCACCTTAATCGAAGCTCTCTCAATACTTTTTCATGCTTAGTTTATACTTACGATATTATCAATTAGTAATGAGTCCAGGTTGTTTGTCTTATTTTTATTTTATCGATATTAATTCCACTTGCACCACAGAACGTCCGTATTTGGGTGAGAGCAGATAAGGCCTTTGTGGCAAATGGAGATTGGTATGCACTTCCACCCCCCTTTCGAGTATTAATTAGTTAAGTATTAATAATTACTTACTTAAGAATGTGTATCATCCAAGAATTAAGAAACCAAGGATGCAATCATCATAACTTATTATTTTTTGTATTATTTATTATTAATAAGCATAATGAATATTTGAATAACTATTATACATTACATATATTTCTTACAATTATGATACTGATAATAAAAAACATGTTGACAAACATGTCCGAACTATTGGGAATTGCCAAACATTCCATTAAAAAGTTGCTCATATTATTTTTTCCCAATTGATTTTATATTCACAAAATGGTGAGAAACTATTCAAGTAATACCAAACACAAAAAATTTAATTTTAACTAGGATTTCTGTTGTAATTTGTAACTCTGATCCTTATTTTTTAATGTTTTAAAGACTTTTTTTGCCAATAGAGAAGGCTTTTCAGTTATCAATTATCTTCTATTTATATTGCCGCATGAACGCCAGTGTACCGTCTGCCAGCATGGCGCAGCGGGTAGCGTCACGAATTGCGGTACCGAAGGTCGCCGGTTCAATCCCGCCCACTGACAAAAATTATTTAATTCTGTTTATTATTTCCAGAAGATTCTACATGTTTCTAAGGTCACTTGTAACTTCTACACATTTCACTTGTAACTACTCTTGTAATCTCTAGTACGTTCTATCTGTGTATAAATAGAAGAGCATTCTGCCCAAGAGGCGGTCAGTGCTGCGTGTATGTTTGAGTTCTCAATAAACCTGTTCTCAGTTTAAGTGCTGTGTTCATTGACAAGTAACCTTCGAATTCACACCTGCCCCGGTTCCAACGCGACATAGTTTGGTGGAGACGCCGGGTACCCTGTGCAAACAGCTGCATCATCGTGGCTCCGATTAGGCAACGTAAAAGTCGCCCGCCTACACGGACTGGAACCGGACTACAAAGGATATACTCAGTACGTCCTTCCGAAAGTCCGCGTCATTAGGAAACCCATGGCGGCAAGCCAGCTGCACATTCGACACCCATCGGTGTTCTCTGGAGACGCTGGACAGGATCCTAACAAATGGCTAAAAGGGTTCGACCGAGTCGCCAAGTACAACAGGTGGGATCATACCATGTGCTTGGCAAATGTTTATTTCTATCTGGACGGAACCGCCCAGCAGTGGTTCGAGAACAACGAAGAAAAACTGAATAACTGGGAAATGTTCCAGACGGAACTTAAGAAAACGTTTGGGGACCACCAGCGACAAATCCGCTCGGCGGAAGAACAACTGAAGAACCGGGCCCAACGACATGGGGAGCCGACGCAATCTTACATACAGGATTGTTTTGGCCACCATGCAACGTAGTCAACCCGAATATGACTGAAGCCGACAGAATCACGCACCTAATGAAAGGTATTGCAGAAGACATGTACCAAGCTCTTCTGATAAAAGACGTCGCTACGACGGAAGAGTGCATCAAGTGGTGCCAGCGGATTGAGGAGATGCAACAAAGGAGGGTTGGGCGAAAGAAGTATGACAGACTTCCCAACGTAGTCCCTATGGCAGTTGTGGAAGACCAGCACGACTTTGCGTCTCTCATACGACAAATTGTGAGAGAAGAATTACAACAGTTTCATGGCAGCTGGGACTCTTGAACCGAGTGAGCATCAGATCATGGCCATGGATGTAAGCCCAGTGGGTCATGAAGGGGCCGACGCGGCGGAAAAAGAGGTATTTCAGACAATAGCTCCTGTCTGCCGAGCCAATCGCACTCGACGTGAAGAATGGCCTCGCCCTGATATGACGTATGCTGCAGCTGCCAAACGGCAGCCTAGGAACCGGCCGACACGGCCACAACCAAATCCTCCGGCACCTATGACGTCCCGCAGACGAACGGACGTCTGGAGGACAGAAGACAACGCGCCAGTATGTTTCCACTGTGGGCGCCCTGGACATGTCATACGCTACTGCAGAGAGAGAAGACGAGTATTTGACGATTATTTTGCCGCAAGACGTCCGCCATCCGAACAGTTCTACCCCAGGCAGCCACCCGCTGACGAGTTCGGTCGACCTACGGGAAGAAGCCCATCGCCGTACCCTAGACGAGGTCGATCCCCGACGCGCCGCTGCCGTTCATCGTCGCCGGACAGAGCTACCAGCCGCTCCCCTAGCCGCCGCACGCAGGAAAACTAAGCAAGGCGACCATCTACGGAGGTGAGGCCGCCGCAGATGAAAATCCTCCATGGATGACAGTCACTAAGATGTCGGGAAATCTCATCAACGTTATAATCGACGGCCAACCTGTCCGGGCGCTGGTTGATTCAGGAGCTTCTTTCTCCGTATTGTCGGACAATTATCGTCGCACACTAAAGAAGACAATGTTCCGTGATACGGGGGCAACTGTGCTAAAGGTCGCAAATGGAAAGTACGTCCAGCCAGCTGGAGCTTGTGTCGCGAGAATAACCATCAACAACAGGACCCAGCCAGTTGAATTTGTCATTTTAACAGAATGTAGTCATAATGTCATCCTTGGATGGGACTTCCTTAAGGCATCCCAAGCTGTCATTGACTGTGGAACGTCTGAGCTGCAAATTGAAGAAGTCGTTGCGACGGGTACACGTAACACAGAATCTTCTGGGAAGTTATTCGCCGTTGACAACGTGACAATCCCGCCGTTCGCAATGAGAAGAGTCCCAGTCAAAAACACGGACGACCGCAACCTTGAAGTGCTTGTCGATAGTAGAAAGTTTATTAGGCTCACGAAAGAAATCTACATACCAGCGGCTATCATAAGCATTATCGGTGGTCGAGGAGACATTTGGATCACCAACTGTCACGAGCAGTCACAAATTATCCCCAAGGGAATGTGCATAGGGACAGCTGAACCAGTCCAGGAGGGCGAGCTCAACGTCATTAACGAAGATCCATGCTCTGTTACTAGTACCGACAACACGCTGGAGGAAACAACTATGGAACTGCCAATAGGGTCCGGCCTGACCAAGGAACAACACCACCGGGTGTTAGCTATACTACGCCAATTCTCTGGTGTATTCACACCCCAGCAAAAAAAAGGTCAGACGAAACGGCCCACGATAAAGCATCGTATCAATACTGGGGATCATCCGCCCATTAGCCAGCGCTCGTACCGATTGTCACCAGTCGAAAGGCGAATAATTCGAGAGGAAGTGGAGAAGATGTTGCATAATGACATTATTCAACCTTCGGAGAGTCCTTGGTCATCTCCGGTGGTCCTCGTAAAGAAGAAGGATGGTACGTGGCGATTCTGTGTCGACTATCGGCGGCTGAACAAAATCACAAAGAAAGATGTCTACCCACTGCCGCGCATCGACGACGCCTTAGACTGCTTGAAAGGAGCTACATACTTCTCAACCATGGACATGCAGACAGGCTACTGGCAAATCGAGGTTGACGAAGCTGACAGAGAAAAGACGGCTTTTATTACACCTGATGGCCTCTATGAATTCAAAGTAATGCCATTCGGATTATGCAACGCTCCGGCCACATTCGAACGCATGATGGACAACTTACTTCGACACCTTAAGTGGACGACGTGTCTTTGTTATTTAGATGACATTGTTGTTTTCTCGAAAACATTTGAAGAACATCTGAGTCGCCTGTCAACGGTGCTGAAGTGTGTTCAGACTGCAGGACTCCGCCTCAATCCGAAGAAGTGCCTCTTCGTCGCCAGAGAGATAAAAATCCTGGGGCACCTGGTCAACGGAGATGGCGTCCGCGCTGATCCAGATAAAGTAAGGGCAGTCATGGAATTTCCAACTCCTCAGCACATTCGTGATGTGAGAAGCTTTCTTGGGCTGTGCTCATACTTCCGGCGTTTCATAAAAGGATTCTGTAACATGGCACGTCCACTGCAAGAACTTTTGCAGGGAGACGCCAAGTTTTACTGGGATGAAACTAAAGAAAGATCTTTCCAGGCACTTAAGGAGGCTCTAACTTCCGCACCAGTTCTAGCCTTATACGACGAGAATGCAGAAACTGAACTTCACACTGACGCCAGCGGTTATGGGATCGGTGCAGTGCTTGTGCAAATTCAGGAAGGTGCTGAGAAGGTGATAGCCTATGCATCAAGAGTATTCTCTAAGCCCGAGATAAACTACTCTACAACCGAGAAAGAATGCCTCGCAGTTGTCTGGGCTATCAACAAGTTTCGTCCGTATTTATTCGGCAAACCTTTCACCGTCGTAACAGACCACCATTCTTTATGTTGGCTAACCAGCTTGAAGGATCCATCAGGTCGACTAGCAAGATGGGCACTTAGACTTCAAGAGTACGACGTCACGGTGGTATTCAAAAACGGACGCAAACACAAGGATGCCGACAGCCTTTCAAGGAATCCTTTAATAGAACACAACAGCATGAATGGAATTTCAGCCCTCGCTGAATTAGGTGACGTTGCAGCTGAACAGAGGGAAGATTCAGAGTTATTAAGAACCATAGACGCCTTGGAGAAAGGAGAACCGGCCAAAGGAGGGTTTCAATTGATAGATGGGACATTGTATAAGAACAACTACGATCCACTAGGCCCCAAGTGGCTTCTGGTCGTTCCAGCTCATCTCCAGCCAGCTATTCTCAAGTATTTCCACGACGCTCCAATATCCGGTCATCTGGGATTTGTGAAGACCCTGGACCGAATCAGACGCAGGTATTACTGGAAGGGTCTCTACCGATCTGTCAAGCATTATGTGAGTCACTGTAAAGAGTGCCAGCGACGGAAACATGTGCCGCAATTACCTCCAGGTCATCTAGTACCAATTCCACCTGCAGCAGTTCCATTCCACCGAATTGGGATCGACCTTTTGGGGAGGTTCCCGAAGTCGACAACCGGTAACCGATGGATAATAGTCTGCACCGACTACCTCACGCGCTACGCTGTCACCAAACCTGTGCCGACTGCAGAAGCTCCAGAGGTTGCAAAATTTCTAGTAGAAGACATTATTTTGAAGCATGGAGCACCACGTGTGATGATATCCGATCGTGGAAAGGTATTCCAGTCAAGACTAGTATCAGAGGTCATGTCAAGATGCGACGTTGTCCACAGGATGACAACTGCATACCACCCTCAGACAAACGGTCTCACAGAACGCTTCAACAAGACATTAGCCGATATGCTGTCGATGTATGTGGATGTTGAGCAGAAGGATTGGGATACAATACTGCCAGTGGTCACATTTGCTTATAATACAGCAAGGCAAGATACGACAGGCTTCACTCCGTTTTTTCTGCTCCATGGCCGTGAAGCTGAGACCACAATGGATACGCTGTTCCCATTCCAGCCGGACGACACTCAGGATGACTATATAAAACAGCTCATTACCAGGGTCGAAGAAGCAAGACAGCTGGCTCGCATACGAACACTGGCCACCCAGGAGAGGGACCGTCAGCGGTATGACGGCAAGCACCGACCTGTTGCGTACAACCCAGGAGATCTCGTATGGATTTTTACCCCTGTCCGGAAGGTTGGGCTATCAGAAAAGTTACTGAAGCGGTACTTTGGTCCGTATCGTGTCATACGCCGCCGGTCAGACGTCACATACGAAGTCGAGGATTATGAGCCGTCTTCGAAACGACGAAAGCGAAGGGACATTGTTCACGTCCTCCGCATGAAGCCTTACTACAATCCTGACGAGCAGCTAGGCACAACCAGCTTCTTGTTCAAGGACTCTGAGGACGGTTTGGATACTGAGGAAGTCGGACAGGAAGATAATAGTACAAACAGGAGGGGCCCTCCAGAACTGCCATACAGAGGACCCACGACAAGATCAAGATCCAGGACACTTCAGCGTGCCCCAAAAGAAATCTAACAGCGGGACGCTGTTTTCCTCAGGAGAGGGAGCAATGCCGCATGAACGCCAGTGTACCGTCTGCCAGCATGGCGCAGCGGGTAGCGTCACGAATTGCGGTACCGAAGGTCGCCGGTTCAATCCCGCCCACTGACAAAAATTATTTAATTCTGTTTATTATTTCCAGAAGATTCTACATGTTTCCTAAGGTCACTTGTAACTTCTACACATTTCATTTGTTAACTACTCTTGTAATCTCTAGTACGTTCTATCTGTGTATAAATAGAAGAGCATTCTGCCCAAGAGGCAGTCAGTGCTGCGTGTATGTTTGAGTTCTCAATAAACCTGTTCTCAGTTTAAGTGCTGTGTTCATTGACAAGTAACCTTCGAATTCACACCTGTCCCGGTTCCAACGCGAAAATATATATATACTATATATATATATAATCCTTATGCAACATCCCACAAATTATACAGATCGAACCTGAATTTACTGTATGTAACAATTATGTTTATTGATAACGGTACTAGATTACATAACTGTCGCAGTGAATAGCATTTACAGCTTGATACTATGCTAAAAGTAACGAAACTGATACACGTTTTGCAGTGTGATAAGTCGATTAGTTCTATAAAGTCCCGGGTTCTGAATTACTGGTAGAATTTTTGACTGTTTTATTTAATATTTATACCTGAGTTTCTAATATCTATTTATGTGAAGAAGAGGACTGTGTATGAGATGAACATCTTCAATGTGAGTTTGAATATTTTTTAAAGAGTCGTCATTTATGTATTTCTTATTTAAAATACACAAAATTATGTCATGATTTATCTATTTAAAAGGAAATTATTCCTTACTTTTCACAACAATCATTCCGCGATTTTTAATGACTTCCGCGAAAACTACCAAACTTCTACGCACTTTCGAAATAGAGAGACAGTCAAGTGAGGATTTTACAAATAAAAATGCATTGGAATTTCTGAACAAAACGCTTTAACGAATGATATTTTATGGAAATCATCAGAACTGGAACTGTTATGCGGATTGAAACAGAAACGTGTTGATGATCCTAACAAAAGTCATCTATCCTAAACTTGTAATTGAAGCAGGTACGAAAATAAATTTCCCCACTAAATAAGTTAATAAATTTCGTGGTCTCTATGGAAGTCTATAAGTTTTAAATATTGCTCTAGGGTTGAGAAAGAAATTTTTAAAACTCTATTTTTGGAGCACAAAACTTTATGGCAGGAAACGGTGGTATTATAGAAAATCGTTGAAAAATAAGTGAACTGGGAAAAGTGCGTAATGAACGTCTTTTTGAAATGGTGAGGAAAGAAGTTTGTGGAAGATTCTAACAGAAAAAAAAGATGGACAGTGCATTAAATTGAGATATGCGGGATTGGTTAATTTGTTAGTGGAAGAACAATCGCAGGTATTGATGGAGGATTGCATCAACTAGTCGAGAGACTGATGGCAAAAAACATAAAACAAAAATTAAATGCCAAAATCGTTAAAATAAAACAGGAGATGATCCAGGCATTTTCCTTAAGTGATTGGAGAGTAACCATGGAATGGCCTGACGGAAATTCGAACCCGCCTCCTCCCGAATGAGAGGCCCAGAACGTTACCTCGCACCCTCCACGCTAGGTAATAGGAATCAAACCTATTACAATTAGTGTAAAGGCACCAATATACCTCAGAAGAAATTGTATACAACATTCACACCACTGAGTGAAGTAGCCGCTTATTAACGTTAAACAAAAAAAAAAACTAGACTTTGTCATAGAAATTAATTAAATGCATTTAAATCATATATGTGAATGAAAAAACGGTATGTGGATTCTGGAAATAAATGAAACATGTCACTGGAATAATCTTTTTCCTCTGTCATCATTCTTTTGTTGATTAATTCATATTAGACTTCTGAGCTTTTGACGACATTGTGGTTTGAAAAGCTGTAATAATTTAAAGTTGAATGAGTTTAGTTGATATAAAGAATAAAGTTTTAAAACAAAACCTTTTAAATTGAATTTTTAAGGGGCAAATCTGTAACGAAAATGAATGAACCTAATAAAGTCTGCGAAACTGATACGAAAGTGTACTCTTCACAGTATAATGCTTGCTTACCTTTCGCTGAATTCCTAAAGAATAGATCCTCAAAGTCTAGTGTTAAATGTTTGGTTAGATTTGTAGGGAAGCAGGTACTCGATCACCTGTAATTACTGAAGAAAATTTATCACTGTGTTTTCATACAGCTCTCAAAGTTAAAATTCGTAATTGTTCTCAAAGAATTTAAGATTATAAAGTAAAACGTGAATTAGAAAAATGAGTAGTAAAATTGCCACAGGAGAATACGTTCCATCGCGATTAGATTATTTTATATATTGAAATAAGTTAAGAAAGAAATGATCATTCAGTTTCTGAAAAGTGTCATTTGCTTTTTAATTGGAGGAAAATATATATTATTTGCTGAAAAACCACACTTAAATTAAAATTACAACTGTAATTATGTATCTTTAACGTTGCCAATCATGAAGTCAGCCAGGAACAAGGAATGAGATTTAATATATAATTTTCAAAAGATAATGCAGTAAAAATTGTTGGATAATCCTTCAAAACATTCAAAAGGTACTCTGATCAGTCTTATTACGCCTGATAATGTTTTATCAGTTTTCATTAAATCATTTATCCTGTCTAACTTGAGGAGGAGGAGCGTTAGGTTTATATCAGGACGATCAGCAGTTTCGTATGGTGAAGGCTGTGGTGGTTTCGCCAAAGCAATTTCCTTGCAGTGTGCGCACCTGAAAGGGGGCCGCTCGTAAACCTTCCCTCCAGTGGCACTGTATGGAATCAGGTCACGTGGAATTGGCTAGCGACCAAGCGACGAAAGTTGTAATGAAATATCGACCAGCGGCAAAAACGTTGGCTAATCAAGTAATTGATGGAGCACCATGCAGCAAGAGCATTAAATTACAAGCTGTTTATTCAGAAGTAACTAAAGGGAAAAGTTTAGTTATAAATAGGGTGTTCGTTGGCACATTACTGTTGGGAATAAATTATATTTAAAGGATATTTACGTACTGAAGGTGGTCTACAGTCTTCTGATTGTTTCCCACTAACTTTTCAGTCAAAGACGAATGTGACGTGTGATTTAACTTCCTTTTTCAGGTTTTGTTCTGAAACGGCGGGGACTCGGCAATTTACATGTAGGATTCCGATTAATGCTAATCGCTGATATGATCGCTTAACTCACACATTCTGAAAGATTGAGACAGTTTAGTTAAGACACTCCTTCCCCATCCCCATCCCCGTTTACACCGCAGCATGAACATATAGTGTGTAGTCGTCGAATAGAGGTTTGACTGGTTACTAGTATTTGCCCGAGACTTCGTCCGTATGGGCCAGATCTGTCCTGAATCATTCATCGTCGTCACCATCATCAACGTTCTATCATAAGGCAGGTTTTAACATGGCTGCTCCCATGCTCTTTTTCCACTAGAGAGTGATCATGCTCTCCTAGAGACATATTAATGTGGTAGTATCCCGTTACTTTCCTGAAATATATTGGACGGATGTTGTTTGCCATCGGTCTGCTAAAGTGTAATTATGTTCTATATGATAGATGTGTTTTTTTTTGATTCATTGGAGCTAAGCATAAAGTAAATAGTTATTACAATATTTTAACTCTTACTATCAGGCCATTTATATTCTACGCTTATTTCACTGTATATTTTTCAGATTCTTGTTGTTTTCAGAAATTCCACCCTCAATTGTACTTTGATACAAATTACTCGTAGTACCTACCAGCTATTGATAAGTCAGTGTTGTAAAGTATGACTTGGTACGATTAACAGTAATATCACGGAGGCATGCCGCAAAGCAACGACTAACATCCGTTATGATCTTTGTCGTTGGAGACACGATTATATGTGAAAACTTTTTCACGACTATCTAATTATTATTATTTTCAACTCGCTATTTCCTGATCACAATTCACGCTGCTGAACTTACAAAAAATCTCCTGTCAACAATTCCCACCGTGATAAACCGTTTCTAAGTAACGATAATCATTATAAATTTAAAAAATGAGCACCTTCGGCACACTACAGCGATTTAGTGACGGAATAGAGCCTACGAATAAAAAGCTTTATATAGTGCTTTAGAATTAAATCACGTTTATTTGATGTTGTTTTAGCTCCATCCCCAATTAACGTAACGTAATGAATAACCCTATAGTCCAGATCCTAAGTTGTGTTTTTTGTGTGATAACCACGTTTAAGTAGTCATGGATGCTCATAGATAAAAGGATTTGATCTTCAGAAGAGATATTAATTCCCTCCTCCGGCCCCGAGTGATATAGAGTTATGTAACATAGGTACTAATTTTAATACATAATTTAAGGTTTCAGCCAGTCGAAACCCCCTAAAAATCTGATCTGCCGTTTTTATGTCATGTCTGATATAGTTAAAAAGTTTGAAAGTTTACAAGAGATTTTAATATCCTCCCCCCAGTGCCAAATGTTGTTGCGTCATAAACGTATTTAACATTTAAGTCGTACCCTACGCTTTCAGACTGCGAAAAACCTATCAAAAGCTTTTGTGTGATGCCGGAAGAAACGGATAATGCCGATTTATAGGTTTATAATTACAGTTGTATGGAGCCACGATTGTCTTTTTAGTATGGGTACGAATATAGAATAGTCCAAGTTTATAACGTTATATGCTGCCTTGACCACAATTAAAACTGATATTACTAACAATTCTAATAAAACATTACACTAATGAAATACAGATATTATACAATATCTGAATAAAAATAACAAACATAGTGACCCAACGACAAAGAACACGCACACAATGTAAAATTCAAATACAATGTAATAAAACGTCTGATGTGACCTCAAATCTGGCATAGAATGTAAATACCTAAAAACCTAAAGACAGCCAGGCAACGTGATAGTACTGGTTGAAAAATGGCGACGACAGGAAAGACATCATTGAATCTTAAAGTACAACCTTCTACCATGTTTTATTTATCCATGAGATTTACCATATTTTTTAACGTGTTTGCTGTAAAATGAAATCCAACGACAAACTAACTTCATGCAAGCAAAGAAAGTAAAATAGATCTTGCGATTTCATCGGATCGAGTCGGCTACCTGTTAGTTATGGATGATCATACATAAAAGGGCACGATGTTCAAAATAGATATTAATTCCGTTGGGCTCAGTCTGGCGGAGCTCCATCCAGCCAATAGCATCTCGGTGACCCGCCGGCCGTGACAGCCAAAAAAATTATATCTAGCAGACTAGCAGAGTTCCCGCCGTTATCCGGTCTGTTGTTGATTTAACATTAGAGTATTTTTAGCCGTCAAATGAGAAAAATGTTGATTCAGATTGATCAAAATCGCTCCTTCGTTTTAACAAATCGTCGACCTATCACCACTTTATTCAGAAGGGGATGGGTTGAACGTGTGGAGTCATTTGTTGAAATTGTGTACAGAATGCCAGTCATCCCCACCCTGTCTTTTACTCCTTGGATTGAGTTTTATTTATTCCTATAGCTTTTGAAACCAGTTAATGAAAAACACTACCACCAAGTTTCGTCAAAATCACCCAGCCTTCTCTGAAAAGCTGGAAAGTTCGAGAGGCATCCCTAAACGCAGTGGGGGTAGTTATCATCCTGACGGGCTCAGCAAGTGTAAGCATTCCTCATATAACTATAGTTCACAGTATGGACGACATAAGACGAAAACAACAAATAATTAAAACCACACTTCCTAGGGCCAGACTCGAACCGGCCAGTCTAAATACGTGAAGCCCATGTGTATTCTAGACACTTGCTACTGGGGCTGGTGACAATTTTAGTCTGAGAGGCTGAAACACGTGAATAATATTTCATGCCAATCGCTTAATTTGTTATATGCATTTAAACGTCTCATACTCACCCCATCAAGAATAAACTGTGTTGGGACTGATTTACTCACACAGTGGTTTGAGTTACCCCGGTAGAAACGGATGTGGTAAGTTTCATTAAAATTATCCCAGCCGTTCGGACGTGATGCAGGAACAAACATTAAAAAATATATTATTGGAATTAGCGTGGTAACAAAGTAGGCGATGATGATTTGACGGATCTTTGAACTTTATTTTTTTTGTCCAGTAAAGTTATGAATGATGTTATTTAAATTCTGTCTGGAAATATATTCCTCCGAATTCTGCCGATTTCGTATGTTAAATGATCTTGGAAAAACCTCCTTAGAGGACAAGGGATACAGTACTGAATGATTAATCTAAACTACCATCCTACAAAAGCCTCCTCACGGATGCAAGTAGGATACGTGCACGGATGCAGGAGAAGAATTAATATCAGTTAAACCGAACAAAGAAAGAAACCGACTGCTTTCATCTCTACGTTTAGTACACATTTGGTATTAGTTTAACTCGCGGAATTGAAAAGAAATACATCTGCAGGCGCTACTTGTGTGCTTGACAGGTACCTCGTGTGATTGTATCTGTAAATAATGCTGTGACAACTCTATGGCTCCCTTTATTTCTCGAAGTTGTTGATTTTAGCCGAAATTCAAAAAAACAACTCGGTGGCCCCACCAACAGTTATAACTCCATAACGACGGTCTTCTCGAAATAACTTTGCAAGGTGCAATTTTCCTAATCGCTTAAATAATGGACTAGAAGTTATACTAATCAGCCAAAATGCCTTCAAATCTGTCCATAAAACTTATATCCCTAAATGAACTTTGTAAAACCAAATATTTTAAAAAATCAATCCCTTGAAATTTAGATCTCATTTCGCAGCTTCACAACAAGCAACTACTTCTCAAATACTGGCATCTGACTTTCGCCAGTTTTAATATTTCTCTCGAATGATTCTGTCTCATTCCAAATTCTTTTTGCCAAATAGTCAATGTAGAAAATTATTTAGTACACAGATCTCATATTTGTCTGTATTACAATCTTTTCCTTTATCTCTTTTCTATTTTCTTACTAAAAACCAGTCCTTAGTGCCTGAAATATGTTCCTCTTTGTATCTCCCCTTCATATCAGATTTTTCTTAAAATTTCAGTCTTCAGCCATCATTTTCAGAGCGTGTTTATTCCCATAACTTTTCAGTTAACGTAATCTTAACATCAGTAGCATCACTGCCCTTATCATACATGGTTTGTAACGAATTGTTTCAAACTTTAAACCTTACTATAAGAAGTACGCAACATCACGATAACATTGATGAAATATATAAACTGTTTATGGCGATGTTATAACCTTTTAAACGTTTATTCTCCTTTTTGTTATATGCATTCAAATTTCGTGGCCAATAAGTTCATTATATCTGGAATACTCTTTAGATTAGCTTGGACTGAAAGCAGAGATAATGGCTGTTTGAATTTAATATAAATTCAAGTCACATCATCTTTTAGAGAATTAAATTTCACTTCCCTTATAACAGTTTCACTTAATTTTGGTGTATCATGCATATCATTGCAGATTTATGAGCAGTTGACGTGAAGTATTGTGCAAACGAACTATTTCAAAAAGGACTGGTTAAAACAAAGCGAGAGAATATTACTTCCTTATCCCCATGGGTATTATGCAGAAAATACCATCCGGAAAAACGTGGCTTGCCAGATAATGATAAGAAGGCGGTATAGTTCAGACGAACACCTGGATATGTTAGTCCGAGATAAGGCCTCCCAGAATAAAACGTATTACCGGCACTAGAAAGCTGCTGCGCCGCTTTAAATAGAGATTATGCATTATGAAATTCAACCTGAGAACAATCAGACCAGAATATCATCCCAGTCGTTTCGAGGATGGACGGAACGGGCTTAGATGTAGAGCGAGTTCATTGAGTATGAGCAATGTATACTTCATAAGATATATAAGAAAACAAGAAATCAGGAAACGTAAAAAAAAGAGACGAATAGGAAAGAAAGAGACATAATTTTTTTCAGTATGAATATTCATTCGACATTCGTACAAAGACTTTTTAATTCAAATATTAACTCACTGCTGTCTGCAGTTTATAAAAATTGTTCAAGACACTGAGCCGTTCAAATAATGGAGTTTAAAACATTTTTGAATCATCTGAATGTTGGGAAATATGAATTTTAATTCGAAATGTACTTACCGAAAGGGAGGGGAAAAGTGAAAGTTACCAACAACTTGATGAAGCAGACAAAAGGGTACTGAAGTATACCAGAAATAATCTCCATTAAGGCACGAAAATGGCAGACATTGCAAAAATTACCACAAAA
>JARYHS010013929.1:0-17163 GCA_031002005.1 Vandiemenella viatica | reverse complement strand
AATGTCAATAACTGAATCCAAACATAAACGCCAGAGATATTTTAGTATTAGTTTTACTTGTATAATTCAACGTAATTTATCCAGAAATTATCGTAAATAATTGCTTTTATTATTAACACTAATATCATTGATATCAGAGACATATACTAAAGCTGAATTGGTCAACGACATTGACAGACATCGGGGGTAAAGAAAATCTCTACTGATTTTTCGTTTTTAATTCCTCGCATTGAATACGTCGATGTGCGTTTAAGAAAATTAAACACCCCGTATTAAAGGAAATATTATTTAAACTTTTGTTCATTGTGGGAGTATGAAAAAAATTGTTATTATTGTAAATTGCCTCATTAAAGGCTATGGTCAGAGATATTGTATTGTAGTTTGTGAGTTTAGTGCGACGTATGCGGCATCTAGTGAGTTCCTCCTGTGGTTATTCCTCACCATACGTTCAGATTTCATTTAATGCTCCTACATTAATTAAACGTTGAAACATAAGACATGCCAGACAAGTGAAGTAAGATTCTAAGCTTTAAAACGGTGAAAACCCATCGAAATCTGCTCTGTAGTTTCCGGAGTTTTTATACTTCAATATATCCGGTTTTTGTTTTATAGATTTATATGCGACTGTGTATGAATTTGAAGTATGTTAGTGTTTTGAACCAAGTACATTACAAACAACTGAAGTACACTTACGAATATCCGTATGTCCATTCCAGGTTGTCTATGATACTCCACGCCATGTATCCAAACACGTCAATTCCGTCCAGATTAACAGCTTCCAGCATGCTGGCCAAATATTGCTGGAAAAATATATATTTCTTGTATCTGTAAAACTTATAAATGTTAAGTAGAAGATATTTGATTGTAATTAAATAAATTTTAAAAAAGTTGCTATTCATGGACGTTTTTGTACATATGACATTAATTCATTTGGCTTCATGGCTACACTTAAGAGATTTAAATCAACCAGGAATGGTTTTTGTCTCAATAGTAAACAAGATTTTTACTATCTGCAGATAATATGCCTTTCTGACTGTTCCCGATTGTAGTACTCACACTTTTAGAACAAAAAAATATACTCTTCGTGATATATGTCACGCATTTATGTGTCGTGTTGAACATTTTACCATCCATTGTGGTAAATGACGATGGTCGAATAGAACATCGGTAATTATTGTCTTACAATAACACTACGTCTCAATTTCTTATAAACATTCTTTTCTGGCTATAAGAAAATTATACTATCAAAAATTCACTCACACAAGCATTTGCAAGGAAAGAATATATTCAATGCGAATGATGCAGAAATAAACCTATTCCCTTGAAGACAATTTCTAGTATCTGATATCATTTTGGAAACCTTGCTTCTCAATTGATTTCATCCTTTACCAAATGGATGACAAAGGCTCAAATCCCAATGAAGCCGCTAAATTTTGATACCAGATCAGTACGTGAGAAACATGCCCCCATACCAGTCATCCACATTTAAATGGTAATCGTGGTAGAAACTTACCAGAAAGTGTAGAAGCCACATCACACCATTCTCGTTCTTAGCTATTGAAAGAAAAGATTCTGTACCAGAATTGGGAACAGTCGGGAAGACATATAATTTGCAGGTAGTGAAAATCTTTGTTTACCATTAAGGAGACAAAAGCCAATACCGGGTCATTCAAGTATCACAAATGTAGCCGTGACGAAGCTAAATCAATTTGTTCCAGGCATACCTCAATATCCTTAATGACCTCCAGTGATATTATCTTTAAATTTAACTTTAATCGGTCTTCGATTTCGAAAACATTTTTGAAGGGTGGAATCAATCAACTCTCCTTGTAACATTAATCGTAAGATTCATGAAGCTGTTGATGTCACTGCACCTTTTAAGATGTAGCTTAAGGTATGAAGTATAAAGTCGGAGACCAAATACTCACTCCGTAGTAGCTGATCCTGTCGGAGTCATCTAGTTCTCCATTGTCAGCGTATCCGTTCTCGGTGATGATGATGCGGTAGCCTGGATAGTTGGTGGCCACCCAGTTCAGCATCCGGCGAAAGCCCCAAGGTGTCACCTGCACAGCGGTGAATACTTAAAACCCGCATCGCTATGCTGCATAGCAAGTGGAAAAACTTTTAAGCTACGTCTTTCCGATACTTGAGAGCGAGTTAGAAAATGTGCAGAAACAAATATGCGTATTGTTACTAGCCGTAAGGCTCTGATTTATAATAGCGCTGAGTTGACTACATCACCACTGATAACTGCAGTGAAAGTCAGTCAGAAGGAAATCCTCAGGCTGACCTCCATATTACAATCACATAATTGTGGTAACGATCCGTTGTCAATTCCACAGTGATGACTTAGTGGATGGATTAGCTAAAATCCTTCAAGGATTAAATTCACTCGCTTGCTCTCAGTTTAACTATTTCTCTAAAGACACAAAGATGTGGCGTCTTCGCCGAACTGTTAGCCAGAGATGAACATCGAGTAATAGCTTGAAAAATTTTAAAGGTACTCAGATTTGTTTGGTTTGGTTCTGTTAGGTTGCTTTAATTAGTAGTTACAACAGAGTAAGCTTATTCTTTAACTCTAATATTTCTGTACCAACAAAAAAAAAAAAAAAAAAAAATAAAAAAAAATCTTACAGGGTTGTATCTATTTGTTTTATTTCGCACACTTTCATTGGGTGTTCACAATTTGAAAGCTTGGGGTCTGGCTTAATATTTGAGTGGTATTTGACCACGACCTAAACTGGCATAAAATTAATACCAGATCGAAACAGCAACAAAGAAATAAGCCTTAGCGGCTATCGCAACCTAGCAGTTTACTGTATAAGTAGCGAATAAGCAACCATTATATCCAACAGATGGCCGTGGTTTAGGCAAGCAACCGAGTTTGTTAGTTACATATAACTCTTCACAAATTCTCGAAAGCGAACTATTCGTTGTGCATACGGTTGTTTGTGAAAATAACGGCAAGTTATTCGAAGAGGAAATCAGTAGTAAAAATATGGAGGTAATTTTTTTTATGTATAACTGAATCGGCAACACCAAACGAGGAAACGGATAACGTAGTCACTGCTTCCGGTATCAGTTGATGTATTTAATCATTCGGCAATGTAAACTACGATTAATTTATGCCACATTACAGATTTGTTGCTCCCGAAAACGTTTCAATTTAAAATTAGAATTTGAAAACATTAACGAAAAGACTTTTGTTACTCTTTCAATTATAATTAGTTACACTGAGTCACCAACCCCCCTTGTCCTAGCGGATAAAGTGGTGGACAAACTCTAATCTGTTAATAAATAATCTCTTACCAAGAAGCATTTTACTTTTTCATCGAATTTTCTCGGATATCAAATGATTCAGTATGTAACAGTTATAAATGTATTTCTTGTCTGAAGTGTAATGAGCTTCTTGAAACAAGCTCAAGTTAGCAGAACAGTATAACAGCAATCAATTCTTTCGTTTCAATTGCAATATATTCTAATATTATAAATACGATAGTAGATTTTTTTTTGGATCGTATAAGCCATGCCAGGACGGTCAGTTTTTCAGATTCCATATTAAACTGTAGATATCTCAAATTTAGTGGTGAATTGCTTGGCAAATCGTACGCTGTCTGACAATGCTGTAAGTGTACGCTGTATTGATCACTCATCCGTTGTTTCTCTCGCAGTCAGTGTATGTGTGTGTGTGTGTGTGATCTGCACTAATCTATACTAATATTATAAATGCGAAAGTAACTCTGTCTCTTTTTCTGTCTATTTGTTAGGTTTCTTGGGCTAAGCGGTTAATCTGATCGTGATGGAATTTGACGATGGGAGATGCGATTTGGCATTAGAATGGACATAGGATACTTTTTCTGCATCAACAGTATTTATTGTCACATAATTTCGAAAAATTACCGAATCGAACGTAGACCGACGCGTGGGATCTGTAAAACTCTGTAGCACCTTACAGTGTCGCGGGTTGGTAGCTCAGTGGTTAATGCGCTTGGTTACTAATGTTTGGGTCGTAGTGTCCGGTTCAAATCCCCATAGAGACAAATATTTTTAAGAATTGTTTTTGATCGTATGAGCCATGCCTGGAAGGTCAGTTTTTCAGATACCATATTAAACTGCCGATATCAGAAATTTAGGGATGAAATGATTGCCAAATCTTTCGCGGTCTAACCATGCTGTTACGTCTGTTGCTCAAGTTGTGTTTCTCACGAAGTCTGTTAGTGTATGATTTGTTGGTAAATTTCGTTTACAGACAAAACGTATTTTAGTACAGATGTCGATTTGCTCTGCATTGTAACATTACTTTGTGTCGTCCTAAAAGTTTCTGGCACCAGGTTATTTGGTCTTCTTTTTTGACATGCCTTGCGGGCGTAAACCTGGCCTAAGTGGTTGCTCTAGCAGAGCACGAGCAACTAAAGTTATTTGAAAATCCAAGAATCGGGATGCTCATGCTGAAGATGTAAAGACCAAGCTGAGATAAAGCTGTCTTTAGCTAATCCCAGGACCCGACCCCCCCCCCCTCCCCAATCCCCGCACATTCATTTGTTTTTCTGTTTGTGAATATGTTGGAAACTGATTCTCTTTATGAGACAGGTTCGACGGTAGAATGATATAGTGATGGCTTTCCTGTCATATTATGCCAACTCCGTGTTGTTTGGACCAATCCTAAGTTACGGCTTTCCATATTCAATTCTGGCAATGAAATTCTGAGTCCACGGTTACGAAGTCGCGGGTATCGGCTAGTATAGTATACTTGACTGAAGCTTTAGTGAAATCATGTAACGGGTTGTATATACATTTAGCCGATTTGTGTCTAAAAACGTATAACGCGAAGTATTAATGTGGCCACTTTTGTACTTGGAAATTTTAAACAATTGCTCAAATGTGAATCACCGTTCATTTTACTTTAATTCTGTGACTAAAAATCAACCTTTAATTACTCTGTCAGGTATGTTTCCGGCACTGAGGTTACCTCAAATGAGCTTACCTCGAAGTCACTATTGAGGTGCGACTGGGATTGGGGGCCAGGAACGACAATGAATTCGATCATGGGCTTTTTTAATTATCCATTCCCGATTTGTCTTTAGTAATTTGGTGAAACCATGGATACCGAAACCTGGAGGGTGATTTGAACTGACATCTTTACGAATGGCAGACACGAGAGTTAGCGCTCACCATCCAGGCTCAGTTCAGATTAGCCACTTGCGTTTGGACTTTACCTTTCAGCTGAAGGTAAAAATAATGGATACATGGACACTTTAACAACGCTTAATCTGACTTTTCCTTTGATATAGGAAGCATCAAGTATGCAATGAACAATTTTGAGCATTTACTTCGTAATGTCCTCATTTATATTGAGTAGCTTACGGTTTTAAAATAATTTAAACAGGATAAGTCAGTAAAGTTGATAAAAATTAGAGTTCAATATTTGTCTCATGTTATTTTACAATAAAAATGTGTAGTAACTTGTGGATATAAAATCTTACGGAGATGTTAACTACTTTGTTTTTTAAGCACAAGTTTTTCGTATGTTTATTATTATTATTATTTTAATGAAGTTATCACACGTCTGTGATAAAACTTGTATTCCTTGACATCATAGTGCCTGTAAAAGAAACGAAAAGTTCTAAAATTTGCTGTATTGGCCTAAAACTATGTAACATACCAGGATTAATAGCATTATATACGTTAACACATATCTTAACCTGATACTGTATGTAATTTCCTTTAATTCCGTTAGTTATTTTGCGTGTAACGGAGACAAACAGACAGACATTATCGCTTTATAAATGGCACCGCAATATGCATTATGTGTCTATTGTGTAATAAGTTAATCTGTAAGAGAGCTTTTAAATATTATTGGGAATGTACATATATGTCTAACACACGAATTCCTTAAATTGGAACTTGTGTCTGTGCACCCATGACGTAAAAACTAGTGGATAATTCCAATAAAAGTAAAGTGATAGCATATAGGTAAATTCGTCCCTATTGTTTTCGACGCTACGATGATAAAAAGGTTAAAATCATAAAGTTTGGAATTTTTGTCTTTCTGCGAATCCATGACGAAAAACAAGAAAAAATCAAAAAAATCAGTTGATTTGCACTAAACTACATTTAGTTTCAGATTATGTCATCAGTTAATATACAAAATATTTTTTATCTGGTAAGTTAATTGGTATAAAAAATGTTAGTTATTTAACAAAAAATAAATCCATATTTTTTACTCGCAACCAGTAGTAAGTTTCTTATTAATCTAGTAATGTTGAAAACGAAAGGTATCGTCTCCGGCAAAATATCACTAAAAGGGATGAGTAATGTTGTTTCAAGTAGGAACAGTAATATTGTATATAGTTCTACTGTGTCTCGTGCAGTTTATTACGATGCAAAAAGAGTCTATATCATACTTTACCAAAGCTTAAGAATAATCTTTCCTACACTATCATCACTAGTAATAAATGGGACAAAATATTCCTCTCGATCGATTATTTGAATCCCCAAAAAAATGAATACCTTGAAGAATAAAAGGAGGAGAAACTTCTTTAAAATGAAATGAGTTACAGCTTGGTTATAGATTACCTTGTTTCAGGATAACATTCTCAGCAACTGTGTTCTCTTGAAATGAACAACCACCCGACATTTGTAGTATTTAGAGAGGTATTAACACAGTGTAAATATTGAGCATGTGTTATTGTATTACTTGTTCCAGTATATTATCGAAGGAAAGTGAATTCTGTGACAGGGTGACCATTGTCACTGCGTGCATTCAGAGTGCCCACAGCCTTCATTACAGACATCAAAGGAACCGCACGGAGAATTATCTGTCGGCAGTTATCTCTAGAGTGAAGGGACTCCAGGCGGAAGGCTTTTGTGGAAATACGGCGCGTAGTTGTTTGTCTCCTGTTGTCATGCGCACGTGTAAACCCTCACTGGGATAAACTGTTCCACTGGTGTGGTGGGGATACCAGGATGAATCATCATTGGTTGGATAAAAGAAAATTTGAAAATCTGCTGCGTTAAAACAAAACACTTGAAGAGCAAGATTTTCCTAGAATGGCAATCAAACTTCCAATAAGACTTTCCTGAGCTTCCAGGTACAAGCAGTCTGCCCTGTTTTATTGGATATACTCGTACACGATTCCTGAGGTGGCCAAGAAATAATATTTCTCCCGGCATATTGATTAACTTGTGAAATGTTTAAAATGTAATCATACATTTAATCTTCTTTTAAAATTGTTGTAAATTCCATGCAGGAAGACTTACATGAGGAAAGTTAAAGGAAAGAACAAACAGCAAGTACCCTGTACCCTGACATGAACAGGGAATTCTATAAGTGTACTGGAACTTTTTTTTTAAATATATATAACTGCTTTACGTCTCTTAACAGCGAGGTCTTTAGAGACGGGATAGGATTGGGGGGGGGGGGCAAGGATGGGGGGCAAGGATGGGGGCAAGGAATGGGAAGGAATTCGGCAATGGCCTTTTGAAGGAAGCATCCCGGCATTTGCCTGGAGTGATTTGGGAAACTATGGAAAACCCAAATCTGGATGCCCGGACGGGGATTCGAACCGCCGTCCTCCCGAATGCGAGGCGAGAACGCTAACCGTTACACCGCCCCGCTCGGTACTGGAACGTTGGCAATACGACATCAAAAGTTTACTAACTAAACACGATGCAGAAATATACGAAAAATCACAATTCTCTAACAGCAGAAATAAACTGCTACCGGTAAAATTATGAGCCACTTAATACGGTAATTACGTTTATTCTTTTGTACTGTCCCAAATTGTAAATTCACAGTAGTAATTTTCAATAAAGATAAAGAGAGGAAACTAATACCAGTGGCATAGCTCTTACGATCTGGCAGAATATGTAGACATAAACTGTAATAATTTTACAGTTGTTGGAATTTTTCCTAACAGATTTTATTCGAATGCTCAGAATAAACCTAGAGTGAACTTCTGTAATATAAGTCTGATCTTACCGCACAGGCCTCATGAAACAGTGTTACGTACTTGATCGTTCTAACGCACTTTTCGGATCGTATCGCAAAAGCGCCCGCTAGACCAGCAAATGAGTTTCCGGCTGTCATGAAAGTACCTCAGACCAGCTGACAGTAGTGTAACGTCGTAGATACCTGCGATCTATGATAGGTCGCGGGATCCTTGAATCTCTAGTACTTAAATTAATCAACTTTTCCAGTCAATGCTGGTCTTTTAAACCTAGCCTTCTGCGCCCATTTGAGATTATTATACAATGAAATTTACTTTTTCATCAAGCAATTCGTCTACATTAACATCATATAGAACCTTTATTTTCAATGTGTATCGAATAAGCTGTCTTTCTGTTTGACCCCACTAGGTGGGTGTGCGGTTAACACTTAAGCCTGCCTGGCTTCCCCGTGGAAGCAATTCAGATTTCGGGCTTCTAAAGAAATTTCTTTTGTTTATATGAATATGTGTTCCAAGTTTGGCATTCCACAATTGTGAGCAACATAAGAACTGTCCATACTGAAACAGCTGGTACTCTAACAACAAGGGATAAAGAAAGTTTGAAAGAGACAAGTGTTAATGCTTTCATCTCCCCCATCTTCCACAGGACACTGGCAAGAGACACGATTGTACGGGTCACCAAACGGCGATTCTGTGCACGAAGAGACAACAATCCTCTCGTTTGTCACGCTGATTGCGTGAAAATAATATTATTTTATTTGAAATACACTATGGTGGACAGGACCATTTGAAAGTAGACTAAAGTAAATTTCGATAAATTGTAATACTTTTAAAGTTAACGTAAAGAAAGTGGAATGAGAACCCAACGAATGAAGGTGGAACTGGAGTAAATATCACTGAAACAGCAGAATGATATCGGTCATACTGACTAAACGAGAAAACAGAACCATAGAAACCCATTTTGAGACACGGGCGTCTACGAGCGACAAATAAGCACACGTTGAATCTTCTTAGAGATCTCCTATATCTCTGACTTGAGACAAAATAATTTGATGCCGTATGAAATTCTCTACAGTTGACAATTTAAGACCACTTAGAAATTACCAAAAATAAGTTCAGAAAAATTGTGATGCTTTGAAAGTCGATATATAAAATTACGTGGTACAAAATATGAAAAGCGCTGGTGATATACCAATTCAGCTGAAAGCAAAAGAAATAACAGAATTGCAATAATGCTTAGACCCGAGCGACTATAACCCCACATTTTGGACATTTAGTGAATGGCAAGGTCGTTAACTTAGATCCGGAGATAATACAGCATTCATATCATGGATGATAGTGGTTACAGATACTTCACAGAGCTTGAGAGAATTTGTTTCGTATTGTTTTTATTATTCGAGCAATGAGTCGCTCTTACCCTCATCCATTCGACGGCGGCTGCCGGCCAAGATTCGTTAAACGAAGGGATGACTCCAGTGTCGCGGGTTATGGACGGAGAAATCCCAAATTCCCCATTTTGCGCCAACATCGCCGTGTAGAAGTTGAGGGCGAAGAAATCAGCAGAACCTGAGGAAAATAAACAGAAATTCTGTAATAATTACAATACAGAGGATAATACAAACAGGATTATTAATTACACCTGGTTGAGATCATTATAGCCCGGAGAAGATTGGCGGAAATGAACAGAAACGAAGAGGTTGTAACGGTACAATCGATAGATCGATATCGATCCTTACCGGAGAGCGGAGTATCAGTAGTGGAAGGGAAGATGGCGCGAGATGATATTGTGGTGTAAGCGCGCGGACTAATAACTGGTTGTTCGATGAACTAATAAACTGTAAGTCAGCTACAGAAACTTTTAAAGTGACTACAGACTTAATGGCAGTGATAATTTCAGTGCAAAGTGGTAATAAGTAGGAACTGTGAGCAGTAAAGTGTGTTGCCGTTACATGTGTGTTAGTTGTGGCGATAATTAATGTCTTGTTCATTGCTTAAACGAGCCTGACAATCTTCAGATTTACGAAGTCCGATTAGCTTTATTCATTTGGTGGTTTCTACGGTTTGTAGTAGTTTGAGAACATTTACGTAATAAATAAGTGTGAACTGTATTCCGGAGTGATGTTTTATTTGCATGCTAGTAGCTCCGTTGAATGACTTTATTTCGGGTAATTTGCCCGTGGCGACTGTGGTCAATACCGAATCTGCAGTAGTTTTAGAGCTGCTCAGAACTGAATGCAACTGTTTGTTTAGTAAATCAATCTGAACAGACTTATTAATTTATTTATCAACAAATACGCTAACAGCCATAAAACAATTTACATGCCATTTAAGCGTTACAAGGTATACAGAAATTTTATAACAACCTCTGAGAATTTAGATTTTTGCATTAAGTTATCTAATAATCATTGATTTAACGTATTTCTTAACTCCTTACACATGACTGATGGTATTAATAAGAAGGTTCAAATGAAAAAAGGTATGAAAAGCAATTTAAAACACGAATACAAAAAAAAAAAGAATCTAGAAAAACAAGTAAATAAAACTAAATTGAATTTTAGTTTGATTCCTTGACTGTTGTTCTGGTGATCCCATGGGACAGAGGAAGGGTTGAGTACTTATTTTGACATTATAAAAAAGTGTAATAAGAGAAATTTGATGATATGGGTAACATTTGCAGAAATATAGCGACACGGTATACAAGACCTGGCTATGTTTAGATTTCTGCTCTCAGTCCTAAAATAATTATTGATAATTAATCTGTCAATACGTGTTAAGGGCATATGTTATCAATCGCCTCTAATCATTCATTAACTAAACAATAACTACTTTAATTAAAACTGAAGCGTTGTATTTGCATTATTCTACATCCTTTTGAGCCCAAAACTGAGTTACGTTGACTTTTTCACCGCAATTGAAGTAAGTTTGACTACTTGTCGGATGTAACAGCTATGAAACCTAACATCAACCTCTTCCCTTAATCTCTCTGCACCTCTTTCTACAGTATCCAATCGCTGAAATGTTTCTTTGTGATGAACGTTCAGATGCTCTGCATAGCTTACTAAAGCTCATTGTTTACGCAAAATGTCAACCTCCATCACATTTTTAAGTGAGCGCATTTTGATTAATATCCTTAGTATCACAATAAGTTGGTCAAACGAAGATTTTCCATTTTTTATTATTAATATTATTCTAAATGAAACTTCTACTTCCCATCGTGCCAAGTTATCTTTTCTATCCAAAATTTCTGCTGAATGTTAGTATGTGTAGGTCAGAAGGTATAATGGGTCTCAAACCGAAACCTTAAATGAAATTATATTTTATTAAATATTTGTAACAACCTGGGTGTTGAATAAATATGGTTTTGTATATTATTCTTGCAATTAATTGTGAATTTATGTAAATGGACTTTGTATTATGGAAAGAAACTGTTGGAGGACAATTTCCGACAGTATGGACTGATTTTTGTAGATAATTTTTAGTGTAAATATCTGTAATTTTCATTTATGTGCATTTCATAATGATTGTGAATGATTTTGTACTAATTCTGATTGTTTTTAAAGTAATTTCAATGGTTTAAGTATTGTTAGAATTCCAGAAACGTCTGTCGGAAGTCTTTGCATTATTCTGGAATTTTCTGTGAAGGTTATATAAGCGACTGGCAGAGACGAGTTTTAGTTTTCAGTATTCAGACCATTGTGAGTAGTAGTTGTTTCAACGTTATAATCGCTGGGACATTTGCACCTAGTACCTATTGATTCTGATGTCTTAAAAGCAAATAACGTTGAAAGTGAATGATCTTCGAATAATTATTTCACATTTATAAAACGAGATACCTATCAAGACTAACACGACAGGACTGGAACAGCAAGAAAGAGTGATAAACGAGATAAATATGACAGGACTGTGTAATAAACGAGATAAATATGACAGGACTGTTAGAAAATACTGGCTAGTAATTCCAATTTCTAGTGAAACATTTGTCTTTGTGATATTTTTACTGACGTAACCTGTATGGTATCACAAATACTATGATATATGGACGGAAATGCGCATGCTGAATTTTTCCTGGGGTGTACTCACCCCTGATGTAGTTGATCTCCTCCTCAGTGAATGTTGGCAGCCTTGACCTGGGCCTTCCCTCTGCCGCGCTGTTAGCGTCCACCCTCTCTCTCACCACGGCGGGGTAGTCACCCTCCTCGGTGAATATTGGGTGAGCATAAATGCCAAGCTACCGAAAAATAATAGTTTAAATGATACAGCTACCGCATCTTCCAATCACTACTGCCCTTTACGCCCTTATGACCTATTTTCTGAGCGTTTGTGATCATACGAGGGTGAGTCAAATAAAAACCTTAAATTTGAAATAAAAAATCGAAATTTCACGCCGTTATCCTGTTGCGTGCTACAAGCAGCGTGCAGAATGGCCTGCAGGTGGCAGCATAGTCGCAGTATCAGTATAAAGATGGCTGCCCCACTTGAGACTTGCAAAAGGGAAAAACAGCGTTCTGTTATTCGATTTTGGAGTAGTGAAGGTGTGAAACCTATTGAAATTCATCAAAGAATGAAGGTTCAGTACGGTGATGCATGTTTGTCACAGCAGCAAGTCTACGAATGGAGTAGGAAGTTCGCAAAAGGTGTGACTTGAGTGAAGATGCTCCTCGTCCATGACAGGCACAGCGAGTTGTGACACCACAGAACATTGCAGCAGTTGAAACCATAGTGATGGAAAACCGCCGAGTGACACTGAATGACATTGCAGCATGTTTAAAGAGGAACGAAGTTCCGATCTGATGAAGAGGTACGCCACGCGGTCCATGAGTGGTTGCGCGGACTACCAAAATAAATTTTTTTATAGAGGAATTTATGCACTATGTAAGCGCTGGAGGACTTGCATTGAGCGTGGGGGAGATTATGTTGAAAAGTGATACAGCTTTGTACCACTTCTGCACAATAAATAATATTTTAAAAAATATTTAAGGTTTTCATTTGACTCATCCTCGTAATAACGGCCGGAACAAGTTATGTTATTGTCTTATGACAAATTAAATGAACAAACAGTGCAACAAGCTGTTTAATCGAGCAGCCTTCTTATAGAAGTTTATACATAGACAGGCTGCATTGTTTTTGCAAATTGTTTGATTGCTTTCGTATTAGTCATTAAATAGAAATCAAAGTTATTTTCAATAATTTCTAAACAATAGAGTAGTTAAATAAGTTAAAATCAGAGGTTAGTTTTTTGTTCAGATGAATATAAAACAATACTACAAATTAGTATTAATATAAAAAATCGAACAATTAATTTATACATTATTACATCTGAAAAGAGATAGCATTATCACAATGCGATTGCACTGTTCCTGTTAACATCCGAAAGCTTGAAATATAACTTCCTTAAATCTTTTCATGAAAGTAAAATATTTGTATATTTATTCATTAGTGTATGAATCTATAGCATATAGACTTTGAGTAAGTACTAGATGAGAGTCAGGGAAGTGTTGATCAAGTTTTTTAACTGTTCTAGTAACCTCTGAGGTCTGAACAGCACACTTCCAAGTAACTATGAGTTATTTTGTTCCAATATTTACTCCACCTTCAACCAAATATTTCAAAGTCGGATAAATTACTAATAATGTAACTGATGTTTTATGCCGTATACGGCTTCCAAAACGTAGGAGATCACCATGGAGAGCGCATCCCGGGAAAATTTTACTATAATAACCTAGTGTGGTGGTGTAACGGTTAGCGTTCTAGCCTACCCTTTTCTAGAAGCGATTCAGGCCATTTTAGTACCTCATTTCTTCAGTCTTATTGATGCTACTTGCTTCAAATCTTAGCAAACATACTAAATTTTGTTTCGCTCCTTTTCTTAGACTTGATGTTATTGATTTGTAGATTCCACCGATTTTGTTATACACTCGCTCACTCACTCACTGATGATCATCAAAACTCTTAGGTACACCCTAGTCCAAGAAATCTGAAATTTGGTACACAAATAAAATTTACCACGAGATTATAAGAAAAGTTTAAAACTTGTAAATTTTCATACATCTATCACTTATATACCCAAAACGTATTTTACCCACTTCATATGATTCAAAATTACATTATAGACACGGCTTAGTAATTTAACGAATGCGTTAAATTCAAAATTCCACTGAACTACCTGTGGTTCCAGGAACAGGTAATTTGGTACACATTTATGGTTTCATACCTCCATCAAATAAAAGTGCAATATTTGTGATTTTCATTGTATTTATTCAACAGCAGCCCAAAAAATGTGAAAATTTTTTGAGCATATTTATGGTTAATTGCTTTGCTCTGAATTAGGCTATACGCCTCAAGTATCTTTTATGAATAAAAATCGGCAATTTTAACCAACGTTGTAAATCGGCATATACATATTCCACCGATTTTGTTATACACTCGCTCACTGATGATCATCAAAACTCTAAGGTACATCCTAGTTCCAGAAATCTGAAATTTGGTACACAAATAAAATTTACCACCAGATTATAAGAAAAGTTTAAAACTTGTAAATTTCATTTATTTCATTTATATACCCAAAACGTATTTTACCCTCTTCATATGATTCAAAATTACATTATAGACAGGGCTTAGTAATTTAACGAATGCGTTAAATTTTACATGCTTCCTGTACTCACTATGGTAGGCAGCGAAATTCAATTCCCCCCCCCCCCCACCCCCCGACTGCGATACCCCGAAATCAAAATTCCACTGTACTTCAATTTGGTACACATTTATGGTTTCATACCTCCATCAAGTAAAAGTATAATATTGGTGATTTTCACTGTATTTATTCAACAACAACCCAAAAAATGTGAAAAATTTTGGCGCATATTTATGGTTAATTGCTTTGCTCTGAATGAGGCTATACGCCTCAAGTTTCTATTATGAATAAAAATCAGCAATTTTAACCAACGTTGTAAATTTTACTTTGTTTCTGTGCTTGGTTCGGAAGTAACTCGTTTTTTACTTATGGTGACAGTTAAACCTGCGACAGTCCGCCGTGATTTGTAGAGGGCGTGGTCATTGGCAACGTATGTTAATGTCCTCATTCATCGATTCTCAGATGGAATCGTTATATTTAAACGATCAACTTACAAAATGATATGAGATCCCACAAAAAAAAACAATTCTTGTAAAAATAGGATAGTGATTGCGTAGTGATAAAAAGTATTAAGAACTTTCTGTGCCAATGTCTACGATTTACAGTGTGTATTCAATACCCTTTATGAAACCGAATTATTCCTGTCGTTGTTATAGATCTTTTATTTATAACTAGCTGATACCCGCGACTTCGGACGCGTGGATTAAGAATTTCTTTGCCAGAATTCAACATTGAAAGTTGTTGGTAACGAAGGATTGGTCCCAAACAACACCGAGTCGGCATAATATGACAGGAAAGCCATCATTATATCATTCTACCATCGAACCTGTCTCGTAAAGAGAATCAACTTCCAACATATTTAAAAACAGAATAACAAACGAAGGTGAGGGGATGGAGGGGGGGAGGTGGGGGTGGGGGTGGTAACTAAGGACAGCTTTATTTCAGATTGGTCTTTTCTTTTTTCTTCAGCATGATCATCCGATTCTTGGGTTCTAATAACTTTAGCTGCTCGTGCTCTGCTAGAGGTACAACTTAGGCTATTTTACGCCCGCAAGGCATGTCAAAAAAGAAGGCAAAATAAACTGGTGCCAGAAACAATTAAGCAGACACAAAGTAATACGACAGAGAAAATCTACATCTATACTAAATTATACTTTTTTTCTCTAATAGAAATTTATCAACAAATTAAACACTAACATAATGTGCGAATAGCACACCTTGAGCAACCGACGTAACATTACAGACTAACACACACATCCGCCTCTCTGTCCCCATTCGATAAGTTCTCAAAATTTTGTGACTACAACTGTTAATCAAACCGAAAAAAAAAATGTCCTGTGCTCTCCTTACAAATTTTCTTGTCATATTTCGTCAAAATCGGTATAGGCATTTAGTCTTCAAAACATAAAAAAAGTGTTCACCTACAGCGTTGCAAGACTACTTACTATTTGCCTCGCATCGCACCCTTAAATTTTTTGTATCCACAGTTTAACATTCAATCCAACCGACGGTCCAGCCATGACTCTTACGATCAAAAACAATTTTTAAAAATCTTTGCCTCCACGCAGATTTGAGCCGGAGACCACGATCCAATCATGAGCAAGGAAGCGCATTAACCACTAAGCTACCTGACGTATCGAAAGGCAGTGCATAGACCTAGATATCTCATGCCTCTGTCTATCGTCATTCAGTAAATTTTCAAAATTATAAGACAACATGTATTATTTATGCATATAATTTTTCAGCTAAATGTAAACAGTACTATTCTCCTTCTTTCAAAGGATAAATGTGCATAGTTTCATCGAGATCGGATGAAAACTGAGGATTTGTATAAAGAACAAACTAACATACATACATTCATCTTTATATATTTATACTAGCTGATACCCGCGACTTCGTACGCGTGAATTAAGAATTTCTTTTCCAGAATTGAATATACGTAGAAAGATATTGGTAGCGAAGGATTGGTCCCAAACAACACCGAGTCGGCATAATATGACAGGAAAGCCATCACTACCGTTGAACCTGTCTCTTGGAAAGAACCAATTTCCAACATTTTTAAAAGCATAAAAACAAACGAAGGTGAGGGTATGTTAGGGGGGGGGGGGTGTTAACTAGTGGTAGCTTATTTCAGCTTGTTCTTTTCCTCTTTCTTCAGCATGAGCATCCGATTCTTGGGTTCTAATAACTTTAGCAGCTCGTGCAGTGCTAGAACTAAAATTTAGGCCACTTTCCGTCCGCAAGGCATGTCAAAAAAGAAGGCAAAATAAACTGGTGCCAGAAACATTTAAGCAGACACAAAGTAATAGGACAGATAAAATCGACATCTATACTAAATAATACGTTTTTATACGTTATACACTAACACAACGCGCGAGAAGCACAGCTTGAGCAATCGACGTAACATTACATCCATCTCTCTGTCACCATTCGATAAGTTCTCAAAATTTCGTGAATACAACTGCTACTCCTGCCGAAAAAAAAAAAAAGTCCTATGCCCTCCCTACAGATTTTCTTGTCAAGTTCCGTCAATAACGGGATAGACATTTAGTTGTCAAAACGTAACAAAAAGACTGAGACTTACTT
>JARYHS010013926.1:0-17002 GCA_031002005.1 Vandiemenella viatica | reverse complement strand
TTTTTATTTTTTATTTTTATCACTGCCTCAGCGGCGTAAGAAAAACCCCGCTACAGTTTTTAGTTTAATCAGTGGTTTCACTGAAGTTCTTGATGGATTTTTATTTCTCTTGCTGTACACTTTGGGGGCAAACCAGATATGGCCATAATGAATATGACCTGTGTGGAACCCCTTTCGATATTCTTATAGGTACTATTACGTGCATAGTTATTAGGTAGCATGACAGTTTCGAGCTGTGTTAGAAGCTGGATGATTGCTGATTGTTTTTCGGTTGGCACTCTAACATGACATTCGCTACAATGTTTTCGGCAGCTCCTACTTTCTTCTGATTTGCTGATAAGTTTTATATTCCATCAGCAGCAGGATACTTCCTGCTTGATAGTAACTTGAATTTGCTTCTTATTACTATTGGGATGATTTGTTGTGGCGGTGCTTCGGTTATAACAGTAATGATCTTTTTGATTCCATCTTGAGTTTCCAATTTATTATTACTTGTTACTTGATACAGTGACATGAAGTGTTCAGCTAATAATTCTATATTTGCGAATGGCAGGAAACCCTGGCCTGTTGGACACATTAGTGTAATTTTCAACTGGCCCAACACTTTAAATGTACTTAATAATAGCCAAACATCTTTCAGTTACGATCCCATAATTGAGAATCAATTTTCCCAATATCCCAACCTTCCTTTGGAGAGCTCCCCGCTCCGTTGTTGGACCTTAAGATTGTATGATCATCTGTCACGACTGGCACGGAAACGCTGCGATAGGAATGAGCATACCGCATTTTTTACAATTCTTGGGGAAACCTGGTTTTTACAAGTACTTGCAAGTAATATGTAAGATAGATCGCTTGTTAAATGTAGGTAGATTTTATTATTGACATTTCTCGCAATCAGTAAGACAAAACGATAGACAGAATCCGATTACACCCTGGAATATGTCTGGGTTGAACAGGGCCTAAGATTTCATTATTCCTATTTAAGACATTCGTAGAAACTCAAGGCCATTTGTGTTTCTGATCACCGAATGATAATACCAATGGTTCTCATTAAAGTCTCCTCAAATTATTTATTATTTCCTAGCATGATATAGTAATTAGTTAGTATTATTATAAAGGTCAGTTGAGAGACTGATAGTGTGATAGAGTACAATCTGCCCTGTGGTTTTTATTTCTATAGTCGTTGTCTCCCTATGGAATACGTTAAGTCTAGTGGGTTATATTTAACCCTACAACCAAGCTTCCATCTGCAAATTGAAAATGCTATCATTGCTATAAACTGCCATTTCCATTACTTTCAACGGATCATTTGATTTTAAACAAAGTTTAATCATTAAAACACGTCTACGATGTAGCTCTTTTGCAAATCTAGAAGTTTAAATCGCTTATTTTTCACACTATTTTCATTCTATGCTGTGAGCCATAATTCTTTTCGTCTTCTAATGTGTCGCACCATAGCTCGCAGAGAGAAAAGGTTCTTGGTATAAAAAATAATCATCTTTTACCGTGTGTCGTTCAACTGTAGTTTTAGAAGTTTTCATTTTCGTGATAAGATTTTTTAAGTCACTACATAGAGGAATGCATTGAAATCAGAATTTGTTATTAGTTTTTTCACTCTAATCACTACTTTTCAGGTATATTCAGTATTCATTTAATTTCTTTTCTTACTGTACGACAACAGCTTATTTTTCCCCCTTTCCGTAATTAAACGTTGGACATTAGTTCCCTAAAAATCTTATAGAGTTAATCAGTTTACTTATTGTAGGAGTGATTAGAAACCATTGGATGACATTACGCAGTGTTGGATCAAGTGGGAAGGGCAAATCGAGGCACTTGTCCCCGGCGGCAAAGTCAGTGGGACGCAAAATCATGTTTAAAGGTGCGGTAAATGGAAAATTTCTGTGACAGTGCCCCTTTTTTCCAGCTCCGCTAGTAGCGCGAACTGCGACAATGGGCTCCGTTTGTGGCGGTGACTTTTATTTTTACCTCCGTTATTGCCATGGGTGGTGACAATGTGTATTGGCAGCAATCTCATATGTGTTGTCCCCGCTCAGAATATTCATAGATCCGTCACTGACAACTTGGGAATCTATAGAATCATTTCGTATCATTTTATGTACTCTGGATATTCTAACACTTTTCAGGTGAAGGAACAATTTATTACATGAAATGTTAAAACATGCAAAAAACCAATTAGCTGTCATTGGGGGCTGCCAGCAGAAGTGAAAACTTAAAACTATGAATATCATACGCGCAACACGTCACACTTATAGCTACGGATATACTAAATAATAATAATTCCGTGCGGACGTAATGACATGTTGACGGGTAGCTGCGCTTTCCGCCCTTGTCTTGGATGCCTTAACCTAACCCGATAGTGCTGCCAGGTACAGGACGTTCGCCGGGAAACGCTACCCACTGTTAGCGCTACAAGGAAGAAACTGCTCCCGGCGAGCGAGCGGTCAGCTTCCGGCATTGTTCGACCGTCGGCCGCGGACTATTTCATGATAATTACGCTTCATAAACTTGTATGTGCTAAGCATTTAAATGTGACGTCAGTTGCGGATCAACAGTGCCATCGTGGACACCCTGCAGGTACCAGTTGCAAAATCTAATCCTAGGTCCCTGGTCTATTTCTGTGATTTTATGCACCACAATTGTTTTGTACGGCTTTAAGTGAACTAGCTTTGTTACTTTCCAAGCTGACGTCTTAGATACGCCTGCCTGCTGCCCTAGCTGACTTAATGATTTTTTGGGTGACTGTTCTAGTCGAAAAGCGATATCGTCAATTTTCACCTCTGTGAGAAAACGGTTGACCGACAGTCTCTTTTTGTTAAAAAATGAACCCGTTTCTCTTACTTTTTTAACCAGACGCAGAATTTTTGATTTAGCTGGCAGTAAAGCGCCAGGATATTCGCGACGAAATTTACTGCGACTCTTTTTAAACGACTTCTTCTTCACATATGTATCGTAGAGAAATATTCTTTGTTGCAAACTGTAAAGTACCATAATTTTACTCACACTCAAACACGGTACAGATTAATAAGAGTATGAAGCCCCAAACCAGCCAAACCGCAAAGAAACGTTTATTCACAACACTGTTGGGGCAGCGGAGGGAGGTGTTTTTTTTTTGAATCAGTTTAACGTCCCTTTTTAACAACGTGGTCTTTAGAGACGGGAAAGAATGGGGGCAAGGAATGGGAAGGAATTCGGCCATGGCCTTTTGAAGGAAGCATCCCGGCATTCACCTGGAGTGATTTGGGGAAACCATGGAAAACCCAAATCTGGATGCCCGGACGGGGATTCGAACCGCCGTCCTCCCGAATGCGAGGCCAGAACGCTATCCGTTACACCACCACGCTCGGTGCGGAGGTGTTAAACAGTGCGGTGATTCACGGCGCGCGCCGTGTGGCGGGAGTTGCTGGCTTCACTGTCCCAGCAAGTTGCCGACGGTAACAGACTGGGAGGGTAGCGTTTCCCGGCGAACGCCCTGTACAAGGGACCTACGATTTAAAGTGGAATCCAAACCATGGAAGCATTCTGGCGTACTTCACATTACACTGCACATTACATACCAGAGGTGACCCCTCAGAGATTCGAACCTTTCGTTCACCACTCTGACTCCTTAGCCACTGAGCCACCAGACCGCAACAGATATGCTGTTACCATTAGCGTGTCGGTGACGCGAACTGATAAGATTTTATCCATCCAATAATGGCACAACGCGCCTAAACAAGTTTTCGCTTAAAAAACTAATAATTTAACTCATTCCACAACTACACGGTTCGTCGAATCTTCCCGAAGCAGATGTGCCCAGTTACTGTGTCAGAGGCAAGAAGGCTAGTACCTTTCTTCAGGAACCTGTAGTTTAACGTGTAATCAGATCCACAGAACGTGCCGGCATGGTTCATATAATCAATTACAACTCCTAAAAATTCCTAATCACCGTGGGATTTGAACCCGCGACCGGAGAGAGAACTTTCGGGAGCAAGCGCCTTAACCGCTGAGCTACCATACCGCCTTATTTTGAAGTATACGCGTGCTATCTAGTATCAAAATCTGATTTAATTTTAAATACCCTATACATATACAAAGATTTAGCAAAATCGGCTAACTGAGCGTGGTGGTGTAACGGATAGCGTTCTGGCCTCGCATTCGGGAGGACGGCGGTTCGAATCCCCGTCCGGGCATCCAGATTTGGGTTTTCCATGGTTTCCCCAAATCACTCCAGGTGAATGCCGGGATGCTTCCTTCAAAAGGCCATGGCCGAATTCCCTCCCATTCCTTGCCCCCATCCTTTCCCGTCTCTAAAGACCACGTTGTTAAAAAGGGACGTTAAACTGTTACAAAAAAAAAAAAAAAAAAAAAAAAAAAAAAAAAATTCGGCTAAAAACTGTGTGATTTGTTTGTATAAAGATTTTTCCCATCTGAAAAGCGTCGAACGTGCATATCTGCGTGACTCGCGTGAGCAGCAGATCTTACAGACTATATGAAAAGCGCAAAATTGAATGTTGCCTGATAGCGTAACAAATGGTGGCGCGTTGTTCTGTTATTATCATCAATTGGATTGGAGCCTATGCCAGTATGGCAGTTTCCTCCCTCACATAATTATGGATTATACGCATTTCTAATTTGCATTATTTTACAGTTTAAGGGAAGCTGTTTATAAACTGTCTGGAAAATATACCGTGCTTGGAGTGGTTGAGCATTGGGCCTGGTATTTGGAAGAACGATTTAAATATTTTGGTTTCTGAAATGACTCATGGCGAAAGTCTGTCTGGTTCCTTTCAAAGTTGATGGCGGAATTTCTTTCCTTTACTGGCATTACATCCTCTCCCTACTCAAATGACCCTGACATCGACGACTCACAATGATCTGAAAAAAAAGTAGATTCTAATACACTTGGATTATTCACAAACTAACTACACAATTGCGACAACTTGAAATTATTGCAATACACAATTTTGAATCGATTTTCTTGGTAATGTGTGAGAGATACATCTTTCCGCTTCACTCTGCCCTCACATTCCCGATAAGGCGAGTTCGTATGCGACCAGTCATCCAGATTCCTGTTTCCCTGATTTCGACAAATCACATAAGGCGAACGCCTGAATGGTTCCTTGTAAAGACCATAACCGAATTCCTTTTGTTCCTAGCTTGTAATGATCTCTGCGTGCAGCACACATAATGGCCATCAGCAAAAAAAAAAAAAAAAAAAAAAAATCTCAGGCCTTTACTGTCCTGATATCCTACATGTCTGAAAATTAAAAAAATGATAACTTAATTGCTGTAATTTTCTCGTAAGTTAATAATTGTATTGCGCAAAAAATACCGACTTCAGTTTTCACAGTTTAAGAGTTTAGGACCGAGCGTGGTGGGTGAGGGGTAATGAATGCTCTGGTCTCGTATTCGGGAGTAGTGCCCTTACACCGGAGTGAGCCAGAACCCCGGACCAAAACACCCCATGTATTCCTTATGCACGCGGGAGTGAGCCCAGGACCCCCCACGTCGCGCAGGTGTTCGCCAGGCCACGTGCCCACCATAAATCATCAACACCTGTCATCAAGCTGTCAAGAAGGCCACGTGCCACGTTGTTACGGCTCATAAATCGTCTAAATGGCTTTATTATTTTTTTAAACCTCAATTAGGGTACAATATTCACTTTAGTATTACATTCTTGTGGTGTGACGTCACGCGGTCAGAGTAATAAACCTCAAATTCAATTCGAAATGCCGTATAATATTCGCTTCTGGGGACCTTGGTTCATTTTTTTTTTTTATAACACAATTTATAATTTTAAAATAGCGTTATTACATGTCAAGTAATAAGGATTTTTTCTGGCCGTTACAGTGGTATTTATCCGAAAAAGATCGGATAAGTACTTTCCGAGATATGAATTTTAGTATTAGCGTATGTTTTTCAAACTCTGTTTCATTCTCAGGGATAGCCGCCCGATACAGCGCACCTGCATCATAAATATTAACCGGCGCGCCACCCCTTCCCGGCCTGAATTTTAAGTAGCCGGCCGCCGCGCCGCCGCGCGCAGCTGCAAGCCATTAATTATCGGGGACGCAAAGCGCTTCCCACGCTATCAAAGGCTCCCACGCCGCCGCGCACAGCTGCGTCACATTTATCATCGGGGGACGCACTGCGTTATCACGCAAAGCGCTTCCCACGCTATCAAAGGCTCCCACGCCGCCGCGTACAGCTGCGCCACACCCGGAAGCCATTAATTATCGGAGGGTGCCGTTTTCCCACGCCAAGCGCCGCCGCGTACATCCGGCACAGCTGCGCCACATTTATCATCGGGGACGCAATCTTCCCACGCCAAGCGTTCCCCAAGCGTGTTAGATCAGTATTACGCGCGAGCGCGTAATACTGACCTAACACAATGTAACAAGCTGGGCATGCCTAACAAATCTTACCTACAATAACCTCAATTACTGCTAGGGTGTGATGGTTGATTAACTAAAACTGGGGTTAAACTCTAGTGTACCCCCACACTCATTACATAAAGTTGTAGCTTCACACGCGCCTCCGTAACATGCTGGGCTTGCCTAGCCCTGCAGCACTTTTTATTATAAGCCTATTTTCAGTATGAATGAATAAATGCGATTTTTAAAACACTTGGCCCAAGGGATCGTGTTTTTTTAAGGGCCCAAGCCACTTCGGTATGGTGAAGAACCTTAGGAATTCCAAGTCTCAACGATGTCATCAGAACAACCACTGTGATAACTAGTGCACGTGACTATAGCCCTACCCCAAATTATTTCCGTGGTCTAATGCAATATAACAACGCACAGTTCACCTACCTAACCTAACCTAAGGACTTTTTTTTTTTTTTTAATGGAAGGTGGGCAAAAATATTCTGTCTTAAGATTTTTTCTATATTTGATGAGGACGTGATTTGGTCTATGTGTGTTGATGTTACGTTGCTGCGTGCGTGGGTAAGGTTATTTGCGGAGAGGTTTCTGCGCGTGTTGCAGGATTCATCCTGATCATTGATTTTTGGAAATATCCCTTCGAAGGATGCCCGGTGCACTCTTCAAAAAAATTGAAAAGTGATACATTAGAATCATGTTAAAAACGTGTGTAGATAATATACGATATGAGCTCCGAGCGGATTCAGAAGTATGTTATGTTCTTGAGTCAATGTTCGCTTCTATGTCAGATGTACTGCCTACCCCTTTGGCCGATAACATCCGTAGTGTTCATCCTTTGCACTCGCTGACGATAACGTGATTTTTGCTATGGGGGGTGGTGCAGGTTTCTCTGGAAACTGTAATGACAGCCAAAACATACTTTTTTGTACGCATACGACACTTTTCTGTAGCCCGTTGTGGTAATGAAAACTAATCATATAGTTGGGCACTGTACTCTGTGATGCATGCAGGTGTAATTCTCATGTCAATCGACTACGTCTTTTTTTTTTTTTTTTTTGGAGTAAATTAGGTAATTTTGGCATTATTTTACGTATTTTAATCATTTTTTTGTGATTTTTTACCTGTGTTCACTATCTTTTTATAGTTTTCATAACATTTCGGAAATTTTTATGAGATGTGGGACGACCAGCTCTTTTAATGCTTATCTAAACATGATCTGGTAACACTACAGGGTACAGAGGTTCCTGGGTATAACGTGGAATCCGAAAGACTGAAACATTTTGGCATACTTAACATTATGCAGTAAACAATGACGAAAATTTTACAAATAGTTTTACTGGCACACTGTGATAAGAACGAAATAACACACATCCATATACATTTTCTGTTTCAGTAGACAGAAGAAAGAAAAAAAAAATCTGCAGAGCATGAAATTGCCATTATGATCCGGATGAAAATGACGCCTAACACAGAAACACTATGCATGCACTAAGTCTGTCCAGTTACCATCTTTTCTTCTTCTTCCTGGAGACTGCGTTATCAAGCCGAACACGCAATTTATACAGATATCACGCTTTTTCTTTAGTCCATTTCAGTGATGAATACACTTCATAAAGATGCCACTTTGCTGTGTAATGCAGGCAGATGTAAATCGTGACTTTTTCGTGAAGCGAATTGAAATAATTTTTTTTTCCAACTTCTACTATATTTATGCAATTGGTGGCTTAAGTCATAGGAAAGTTAGAGAGCTAACAGACAGATGTAGACCTAATACTGTGAATAAACTAGTGGACATTGAATGAAACGTCACTGTTGATACTCAAGATATCAGAAATGCAAGGAAGAGACAGGTAAAACAGCTGCTCTCGGATAGCCTTCCGGAACCTCCACAGTTTGAATGTGAAACAGGTGCAAGCATTTTACTGACTGAAGTGCAAGCTACAACAAAAGGAAAGAACGATGATATAACTCCAGGCCCTAGTATCTTCGTTGTACATTTGGTGCGTGTTTTAATATTTTTATGTATCTTGGTGTACTATGATGCTCTATGTGTTTATGCATTGTAGTGTGTACAGCATACTTGCATACGTTAAAAGAATTGTGACAGCGATTTGCTTCAGAAAGTTTATAAATTTATCACGAAGAACTCCACGTTTGGCAGACATTCAAATCGCAAGACTCAAGCATCCTCCAGCAGAATAAATCCCCTCGACGAGAAGAAGACTCGATATGTCGTTGAGGTAACTAAGGCTCTACAGTTGAAATATGACAACTTCAACATTCATAGGAAAGTTAGAGAGCTAACAGACAGATGTAGACCTAATACTGTGAATAAACTAGTGGACATTGAAGGAAACGTCACTGTTGATACTCAAGATATCAGAAATGCAAGGAAGAGACAGGTAAAACAGCTGCTCTCGGATAGCCTTCCGGAACCTCCACAGTTTGAATGTGAAACAGGTCCAAGCATTTTACTGACGGAAGTGCAAGCTACAACAAAAAGGAAAGAAAGATGATAAAACTCCAGGCCCTGCCAAGATAAACGCATAATTATTTTTTTTTTAATTACTTGATGATGATAATGATTGACCATAGTGTTCAATGACATTTCTCGAGATTGGCTCAAATCATGTCCTCCTGTATGGCGTTGAAGCATGGACATTAATCGAAACTATCAGTAAAATGTTAGAAGCATTTGAAATGAGGCTGTATCGAAGAATGTTGAGAATACAATGGATACACCACAAATGCTGAAGTGCTCCGCAAAATGAAAAAAAAAGATATGGGAATATTGACAACCGTAAAACACGGAGGCTGCAGTACCTTGGCCACATCATGAGGAACAATAGCCATTATGAACTCCTGCGGTCTGTTCTCCAGGTAAAAATACCGGGAAAGAGAAGTGCTGGTAGAAAAAGAACGCATTTTGAGTTAACGATACACAGCACATGTAAACATTTGCATACCTGAAGCCTCAACGCGTTCACCACATAAACATGTTGATGATTACCGACGGCAGTGGGAAAAAATTCCATTACTGTTGGATTCACGACTTGTCGGCGTTAGTTAATCGAATATTCTATAAGTATGAAAACTAACCGTGCTATTCACTTCTGTAAGTGGAATCGGCGAAAATCTGATTATCATAGAATTTCTATCGGTAGGGTACTATAATTGTAAACAGCTAATTATAAACACATGTACAAAAAAAAATTTGATTATTAGTAACGTAAAGTTTATAACAGTTCGAAAAAACGTGATCGTGGGACAGCGTACATTACACTCCAGATCGTAGTGCATATGAATTAGACTGACAACGCGATTTTTAAAACGTCTTCTGCAGTCGTGAGGACTCGTGTTTCTTAGAGGATGGGTTTTTTTTTTCCCCCACCCTCTCTCTGCTGCGGGGCAGATGCGACTGCTTTTTTTTATGTGGTGTCGGCCAACTTCTGCTTTGTCTGCCGCCGGCTCCAGTGAAGGGATAATACATTCAAGGTAGGGGCGCGGAGGATTCCGTCTGGAGAGCAGTAAATAGCTCTAAACAATAATATTTCGTATCTCGGAAATAAGCGAACCGATTTTTTTGGGGTGAATTTCTCTGTTATTGTCAGATAATTTACTTGTAAATTGATATGTCGCAACACTATTTAACGATTAAATCTTGCTTTACATGTTTTAGAACTTTGAACCCATGACCACCTGCCTAAGAGGAATAGGCGAATATGAGACTGCATTTCGATCATGTGATAATACAATTTCTTTTTACTAAATCGATGAATTTGTGAATAAATTTTAACTTTCCATAAAAAAATTTTTTTTTGTTAAATATGTACAGTATTGGATTTTTTTAACTATACCGGTATACATGTTTTTCAGCAACCTAAGCAGTGCACTGTATATATTTACCAACTAGATACACACAGAAAAACGGTATATTTCCTCTTCTCTGAAACACTATTTACAAAACACTCAAACACATTCACCTAAGTACAGATTTGTGTCCACACGGTAGGGTCTTGAATTCTCGTAGCCTGCGTAATTCTTGAGAAACCCTTCTATTGTGGATGTTTTCGGACGAAGAGTATAACCAAATGTCCTAGTAATCTTGGTAGATACTTACAGCACGAATATAAAACTTTGTCTCGTAAAGTTTTTAGACTGGTTTGTGCATGAGATATTACTCTAACTTCCCTTGTTGTGAAATGAATAAGCAGTTGTTGGAGATGTATGTTATATTGAATGCATAGAGACGACTTGCTTATTCATTATCTTGCTTTAAAAACTTACACTCCAGGGTAGATATTCAGACCGGCATACAAGCAATAACTCTGAAAAGAGGCAATCCTGAGATCACCCGTATGACAGTGCCGAAAATTAAAGCATTTGTGGGCCGAGAATGTTTTATATGTGACCTCATCCACTTGGAAGTGTGTAAAAATATGAAAGATTTTGTTACTGTTCAAAACTACGGCCAGCTAAAAAATTTATACTTTGTGTTTGAAAATATGGCTAATTGAAATAAGTGTGGAATTAACTACAGATAAATTACTGCACTTGTTAGTTACTATATCTGAACTCTGGTCTGCATTCGTGAGGACTCGTGGTTCAAATCCTCCGTCTGGCTGTACAGATTTCGGTTTTCCATGGTTTCTCCAAATCACTCCAGGCGAATGCCGGGATGCTTCGTTCAAAAGGGCCATGGCCGAATTCCTTCCCGTTCCTTGTCCCCAGTCCCATCACGCCTCTAATGACCTCGATGTCGATATAATGCTTTTCCGTGGTACGATATGTATATGACGCGCTATGTTTTGCTAAGAGACTGGCAGCAATGTGGTATTGCGAATTTTATTTTGGTGTCAGTACAAGTGGTATCGAACACATGATGCCAAGAGCGGAGCGCATTGACCGCAAGTAATTCCTCTTATTTTCTTACTTTTTCTGTTTATTATTTCAAAAACTAGACGTGTTTTTCTTTTTAAGAACTGTAGATGCGAATTAGGAAGATTCGAAAATAGTGATTTTTTTTATCGTCCATATTAAACTACTTCTCATCCGGTAAGGAAAACGAATTATTTTATCTCATTTTAGATTTAATATGATGTAACATACTAAGAAATCAGTCAAAATGATAGCGTAGAAATAGCGGGATGCAGACCCCCAAACCGGCAGGTGCGATCAGTTCTTCCCTTGGAGCCGCCTAAGGGGCCATATGAGCATTCCGAAGATAGAAAGAAAAGAATACAAAACCTTGTTTCCTTCATGCGGTCATTACGGCCCAAATATGTAAGAAGTATTTCCCTGCAGTCAGCAGGGTCGCGTCTTAGTGAGTATTATTATTTCAAAGCGAATCGTGTGCTAGTTGGTTGTCATAACATCTGCAGCGACAGAGTGCGTGCCATACCCGAGAATCGCCTTCACCGTGATGGGTGAGGGTGAAACCCGTTTAGGCATACTCTTCCGAAAGACACCATCAACAGTGTCGCATGCGATCCATTCGAACTACGAATAGGTTCGCGATTTAACCTAGGACTTTGCTTCACGATCTGCTGGTTAGGAATCGTGCGGGTTATTTTTTTTGCAAACTAAAACACCACGTAGTGCTTGAGTTCGTCTTTACTGAAGCATCCTGTAATGCTAATCAATTCCTGGATCAGACGTTCCATTCGTAGTATGTAAAAACAATTTTATTGTGTCCCCACTTTTTCCAGAACAAACAACAGGTTCAAACTCGTGTTTGGACGATAACCCTATCGTCAAACGTTTCGTATCACCAGCGTTGAGTTGGTAGACAGAGGAGAACAACATCACAAGACGAGACATGGCTGCAAACTGACGCCGGGTGGAGTTGCAGCACACGTGCACGGCGACTTGAGCGCACACCTGCGCGCCAGATGTACGTGGCGGCGCTTGGCGTGGGAAGACTGCGTCCCCGATGATAAATTGTGGCGCAGCTGGGAGGGGTCGCGACTGAGTAATGGCTTCCGGCTGCCGCGCCGCGAGGGGAACGCTTGGCGTGGGAAGATTGCGTCCCCGATGATAAATGTGGCGCAGCTGTGCCGGATGTACGCGGCGGCGCTTGGCGTGGGAAAACGGCGCCCTCCGATAATTAATGGCTTCCGGGTGTGGCGCAGCTGTACGCGGCGGCGTGGGAGCCTTTGATAGCGTGGGAAGCGCTTTGCGTGATAACGCAGTGCGTCCCCCGATGATAAATGTGACGCAGCTGTGCGCGGCGGCGTGGGAGCCTTTGATAGCGTGGGAAGCGCTTTGCGTCCCCGATAATTAATGGCTTCCAGCTGCGCGCGGCGGCGCGGCTGCCGGCTACTTAAAATTCAGGCCGGGAAGGGTGGGCGCGCCGGATAATATTTATGATGCAGGTGTGCTGTATCGGGCGGCTATCCCTGAGAACGAAACAGAGTTTAAAAAACATACGCTAATACTAAAATTCATATCTCGGAAAGTACTTATCCGATCTTTTTCGGATAAATACCACTGTAACGGCCAGAAAAAATCCTTATTACTTGACATGTAATAACGCTATTTTAAAATTGTGTTATAAAAATATTGAATCAAGGTCCTCAGAAGCGAATATTATACGGCATTTCGAATTGAATTTGAGGTTTATTACTCTGACCGCGTGACGTCACACCACAAGAATGTAATGTAAAGTGAATATTGTACCGTAATTGAGGTTTAAAAAAATAATAAAGCCATTTAGACGATTTATGAGCCGTAACAACGTGGCACCTGCGCGACGTGGGTGGTCTGGCGAACACCTGCGCGACGTGGGGGGTCTGGCGGCACGTGCGCGGCGGGGGGAGGGGAGGGGGGAAACTGTCCGCTGACCGCCGTACATAAGAAATACATGGGGTGTTTTGGTCCGGGGTTCTGGCTCACTCCGCCCTTAAGGCACTACTCTTCTCATTCAGATTCATTTAGTCGCCTGGGCGAACTCTTCTAGTTCCCGCATGACGCGTGTTATTTGTTCGTTTATCGAATCAAACAGACAGCCACACGACAAATGCGAGTAACGAAATGAATTTGTGAATAACGACTCGGTACTTCCAGTCCAGGCCATGTACTCGTTACTCAGTAACGAATACATACGGTCTGCTACAGCTCTAACTATTACCCCCAAATACTTCACAGAATCAGCCGTGTCAACAACTGAGTTGTTCACTTTGGTACTCGTGAGCAAATTGATTCTTTTTGTTAGTTCACCGCAGTTCAGAAAACGCTGTTCTCGATATAAACTGTATGCGATTTAAAAGTGGTGCTTCTGGTAGCTTCTGGAAGTGTATTTTGTGATCCAGAGTGTGGAGGCGTGAGATCCTAACAAGGGTTGGATGTGGGCCACTCTTTCTGCGCGCCCGCCCCGCGATCGACTTCCTGTCGAGGCGAGTGACAAGGGCTCGAGGGAACACACGGCGACACCGATTGCCAACATGCCAGAGCCAACAAGCTGCCGGTAAACATTCCGCAGAGTTGATACTGCTCGCGTCGGCTCGTACGGGTCACCGCTAATTTCGGTGCTTTATTACAGGGTGGCCGACCGGGGAGAAATTCAATCCCCAGTCGATAGTATCGCAGCGGGATGCGCCGAGCGCTCATCAATAAACCATGAAGTTCTGTGGACTGGGTTTGTTGCTCCCCAGTGACTCCTATATTAAAGTCTGAAGGATGAAATTCTATCTTCGGAAAGCACAATTTTATGGATTCTTCTCACCGTATTGAATTGTGTAAACGTTGATACATGTGAAAGGTGCATAAAGTGCCAGTTATAAAACCAGTAAATTCTTCTTTCTTTTTCCGTTTTTTTTTTTTTTTTTTTTTTTTGCTTATGCCTTTTCGCCTCGTCGGCGTAGAGGGTGGACAAAGAACTTGGAGTACATACATGGCCTTTTGAAGGAACTATCCAGGTATTCGCCTGGAGTGATTGCTCTTTTTGTCTATTCTATATCTCTATTTGTCTGTTTAAAGCACTGGTTAGGGAAAATCCCGTTTTATTCTAAAATGTTTGCGTTATTAGGCAGCAGAAGGTAATGCCACAGACTGTAAAAATTTAGAACAAAAATTGTGCGTTAGCGAGAGTGCACAAACTACGTGGCTCGGTCCAGAGGGTGGGGAGGGGGGGATTGGCTGCAAAGCTACGCTGGGCTACGTGGGAGGAGGGGGTTCCGATTCAGGCCACGTAGCTTTCCTTTCATAACGTTTTTCACAGTTAAAATGAGGAACAGAACTCACAACAGCCCGTGAATATTTATTTCTGTCATTTAATTATCTCCATATGTAATTAAAACGTGGGATGGGAGGGGGGGGGGATTCACAGGAGGCCAAAATGGAGCTACGTGATTACGGGACGGTCCCTTACTAGCAAAGGCTGGACATTTTTTCGATGTAGAACATTTATTTTCATGTATATAAAATCATTAATTGTTTCATCAGCTATACACTAGCAAGAAACTGTAAATTAACTCAATTCCTATATATTAAACAATTTTCAACGTTTTCTAATATTATATGTTAAAATAATTTCCCCTGAAATTTATTTATAGTACATGGGAGATGAGGTACAATGAATAAAATCTATTTCAGAGTTAAACAAAAGTTTTATAGCTAGCAGCTTGTGTGCCTAAAACAAGGTAAACCGAGGTATATTTTAATCTTCAGCTTTACAAAGAAATCACAGGAAAGTCCCAACTCTTAATTAAAAATTCCGACGCCCGAAACCGCAGTCTCACGAAGAGCTTGAGTTAAGCGAAACAGCAACTGCAGGTCTCCAATACAGCTGTCTTTGAATACGCTGGAACAACGTTAATTAAGCATTTAAGTCGATTTAGCACTTAATAATTTTACCACAGCACTGTGTTGGTAAAATTTTGAAATATGTAACTGTCGCGTGCCATGCCTGGATCTCTAGCAATATCGGCGGAGGTGAGGCAATGTTGAGGCAACCGAGGCGTTAGTGGGTCACATCAGCAGTAATTGCGTATATAAAGGGGGCCACAAGACAGTGGTTGGTCGAACTGGGTCGAACGTGGTCGGTCGGGGACGTCGCACGGAAGTTATCGCCGGCCCGGGCGGGCCAGCCCGGGCCCGAACACCGGACTCCGAAGCCTCGCCACTGCCTCCGCCCTCTGCTCTGCTCTAACACTGTAAGCATCTGTATCTATATCTATCGGGCCATAGTACTGTTCTATGTATATAGTCGAGACTCTATGTATCTTAGTTATTGTTCCTTTCTATGAAAGGGTTGTAAATATACTTCTGTATCTTCCACCACTGTTTCATTCATAGCAGTAATAGAAGCATGCACTCCCGCGCTATAGACCTTAACAGTGATTAGCTCCCTCCGAGTAGTCAAGCTACTCGACTAATTGCTCCCGTAAGTACCTACCCTGCGTCCCAAGCCACAAGGCAATACCAGGGTTAGCTCTAGCCACTGTAGAGGCGTTTCTCGGAGTTCTAAGAGAACCGGGAACGCGACAGTAGGAACTAGTATCAACCGCAATAGTACGAATTGTTCATAACAACATTATGTTATATTTTTCCGTTAGTTAAATTCTGAAAAATGATGTTCAATAACCTGACTCTGGAATTTAATATGCGAATATTTCAGGAGACCTCGCTGAGATGTAAAAACATATTTTGTTCCTGTAACGTTAAAAGAACTCTTAATTTTTTTTAATTTCTTTACGCTTCGTCGACATCAAGATCATTAGAGGCGATAAAGACGGGCAGAAAGGAAATGTAAGGAATTTGGCTATCGCCTTTTTGAAGGAACCATTCCGGCATTTGCCTGGAGTGAATTTTGGAAACCAAGGAAAACCGAATTCTCCGTGGCCGTACGGGGACTCGAATCTGCGTCCTCCCGAATGCCAAGCCCGATCGATACCGTTCACCCACTACGCACGGCAAACTCTTTCGCTCCTCACCCTTTTCCACATTGTTACTAGCATTAAATAGATAAGTTTTTTGTAAGTAACTAAAGGTGAGGACCATCTAAGGGAAAACGTGACGACAGATCATTTACATGAAAATACACTGTCGTGTTTGAACGCTGCAGACGGGATCGTGTTTCCACTCTGTCTCCTGTGCTTGGCTGAAACCCGACATGCTCTTCAAGAATCTAGCTTGGGAATTCAGTTTCCTCCACTTTAATCAAACATTTTACCAGCCTATTAATTCTTCTTTTCCTCATTAAAGTATTAGGTATTTAGACCTGTTCCAACTTCAGTGACTATTCTCATATCTTCCTTGGTCTACCTATACCTCTTCTACCTTTTGGTCTATATTGGTTTACTGCTTTTGGTAATCGTGAATCATCCATTCCATACAGATGGTCTCTCCAGTTATTCCTGTGTTGGTCTATCTTGTCATTCATACTATATATTTTCAACTCCTCTCTTATTGTCTCATTTTTTATTAAATCTAGCTTTGTGCATCCCTTTACAGATCTTAGGAACTACATCTCCAATGCTCGAATGCGGCTTAATCTCTTGATTTCATTACTCATAACTAACTTCATAGATAAGTACAGTAACTGTGATCACTGTAATAGAATTTCATATCTGTGTCTCCGCGTGTCCTATTTCCTAAAGAGTTAGCCATGCTTCCACACA
>JARYHS010013922.1:0-18571 GCA_031002005.1 Vandiemenella viatica | reverse complement strand
ATTTTTTAAACGTTTATTTTTATATTTACTGAAATACATTGATCATCGTACGTACAGTTAAAAAATGAAAAACATCATCAAAAAATGCGTATTTTCATACTATTTACAGTCTTTTTCCTTTTTTGGTGAAAATCTTTGCAGCCAGTATGGCAGGCATCCACTTCCCTTCGTACCGGTGTTCTAAATTCATGAAGTCCTTATGGAACCTTTCACCTTCTTCATACACGTCGCTGCAGCTTTCCCGGAAGTAATCCATATCGGAGTTCAGTGACACATTGCATCTCAATTTTTTGTATGCCGCAATCATCTCATTTACCAAATCTTTATAGTTATGAGCGATTCCTTTTCGCATACAATTATCTGAATCTCAATTGACTGAACGGGACAAAAATAATTGTTTGATTCTTGTTGGATATTATTTCCACCATAATTCTAGAAGTCCACGCAGTCTTCATGAATATTAATTTCACCCATCTCCATTACCTATGCGAAACAGTAGGTGACTAATGGCCTTTACGTATAAATTGTGTAACTCCACAGGTGAAGGAGAATCGATATATTCAAATGCTGTGAAGTATTTATTCGCCAATTCGTAGCCATGTTTGACACATGTAGATCAGATGTATGTAGAGCATGACGGTACTAATCGGCGGGAAATATGGTCGGGGTTCCAGAGCGGCACACCTGAGTCCCGCAGGCGGGCTCTTCCTCCGATAATAAACTTAATTAAAGTTTAGCCGGCGATGTCGTAAAGATAGGCGGCTGGTCGCCATCTCGCCACCTGCAGACGGGAAATTACCAGACGCACACAACCGGGATGTCTGGCGAGTGAATCAGGGACTGCGCCAACACACAAGGCTCCATTTCAACTCCCAAGCGTTTTTATGTCCATTCAATCGCTATTTTTTTTTTTTTTTTTTGTACGTGAAAATTTCTATAGTTCGTTAGGTGATGCTGGGACGCAACTTCCCGTCACTGTAAAGGCCCGTTCCCACGATCCCTTGTAACGAAGGCGAGACGGGACGAATACTCAACCACACGTCATGGGAACAGGGCCGCCTCTGCTAGCGGAGACGAGACGCAGCTACCCACTCTGAATCGGTAAACATAACAGGCGTGTGTAGCGGTGCGCTGTTGCCATCGGTTTGCAGCAGCGGTGCGCACCCCTTCTGTTGCTGTGAAGTGCTCTGTGCCAAACGACACTAGGCAACGTGGTGCGGAGGTGGCGGCAAGGTAAGCTAGGACTAACCTGCGGCCCGCGGTCGTCCCTACACTTCGGCTAATGACGTCCCGTCTCGTCTCGCCTTCGTTACAAGGGATCGTGGGAACGCACCTTTACGCTATGACGTGTTGCGCGTATGACATGCGCGTTGGATGCTTTATGAATGGGTAAACTCTATGAGTTCATATTACCGACATTCTATTGTTAACAGTATATCTATAGCTATACGTTTGAGTTTAGCGCTTGAAAAGCTATGAAAGTATGCTTTATGCTCGTATCTAATATACAAAAATGAATATTTGTTCGTTCTTTCTACAATGTTCTACATATAAAAATACATTTTTTATCCGATTTTAATAGTACTTAGCACACGTGTGCCGCAAGGCATGGCGTTCTAGTATCTTAACTGTTAACACGTTTGCTTCTGAAAGTTTCTCTCTCTGGTCGCGGCTTCAAATCACGTGGTAGTCTGAAATTTTTAGGAGTTGTATGTGATTGTAAGAGTTACACAGGGACGCTCCGTGGTTCTGATTCTTCCTGTAATTGTAGTCCCCCGAGGAAAGGAATTGGCTTTCCTTCCTGTAAAAAAATAGCTCGGTACTGTTCATCTCCTTCGAGAAGATTGGAGCAACATTCTGGTTGTGAATTAAGTTAAATTTTTAGTTTTTTAAGTGATAATTTCTTTAGGTGCGTTTGGAGATATTTGGATAGGTAAAAACCTTATGAGTTGGGGTCAGCGACATGCTAACGCTAGTGTACCTGTAGCGGTCTGGTTGCTCAGTGGTTAAGGTGTCTGACTGAGGATCCCCGGATCGAATCCCTGTCTCAGCGGAGATTTTCATTGATCCTTAACCCGACCTTCACCTCTGGCACAGCTTACTGTGCAAAGTGAAATACGGCTGAATGCTTCCGTGGTTCGGATTCCACGTTAAACTTTAGGTTCCCCGTACCCGGTAGGACTACCGGGTTAGGTTAAGGCGGCTACGACAGGAGCGGAATACGCAGCCAATAAATACCTGACACTAGGTCGTTACAGCCACACGGAATAATTATTATAAAGGAAATCCATTGTAGGAAAAACTAAATGTGAAGAATAAGTCAGGATTAGCATACTTCCTTGTGATAAGAATGATACATCACTGCATGCAGAACTGGCCACTGCAAACAGCGTTCAGGAAGTTTTCTGAAAATATTCTGATGCGTGTGGAAACAACACCCTCTCATCTGACGTGGGCTGATAGAAATTATTCTGAGTTCTCTACGATTAAAATAAAACTATTTACTAATTAGTATTCATTCAAAGGTTTTTACTAATCGATATCGTAAACGTGATTTCATTCGGAAATGAAATAACAGTTTGTTCGCGGAAAAAATAATTAGTGTTTAATTACTTATAGAAGCTGTGGATCATGTAATTGTTGATGATATTCGTTAAGACAGTGATGTGCATTTTAACAGACCACGCGAACGAAGTTGGACGCAACTACTGGGATTGGAGTAAGTTAGCAGGAGAAATGATGAATAAATTACCAAAACCTCTGAAAGAATTTAAAGTTGAGAGGCTAAAAAAGGTAGGTGAGTACAGGAAAGGGGAAGAACGGGTGTGTAGTGAAATTGCCACCGGTGTGTGCACTCCATTGCAATTAAATTGAATTAAAAAACGAAAAGCTCAAAAGTGAAAACATTGCGCGATTGAAAAACTCGTGGCAACATCCATAGTCGTCTCTCAGGACAGGTTTTGGATGTCGGTAGGAGGTTCACTGAATAATTGTTGTCAATGTGGGTAAGCTTTGATGAGCTGAACAGATATCCTAATATTTTAGGTTTTGGATGTCGGTAGGAGGTTCACTGAATAAATATTGTCAGTGTGGGTAAGCTTTGATGAGCTGAACAGATATCCTGATATTTTAGGTTTTGGATGTCGGTAGGAGGTTCACTGAATAAATATTGTCAGTGTGGGTAAGCTTTGATGAGCTGAACAGATATCCTGATATTTTAGGTTTTGGATGTCGATAGGAGGTTCACTGAATAAATATTGTCAGTGTGGGTAAGCTTTGATGAGCTGAACAGATATCCTGATATTTTAGGTTTTGGATGTCGGTAGGAGGTTCACTGAATAAATATTGTCAGTGTGGGTAAGCTTTGATGAGCTGAACAGATATCCTGATATTTTAGGTTTTGGATGTCGGTAGGAGGTTCACTGAATAAATATTGTCAGTGTGGGTAAGCTTTGATGAGCTGAACAGATATCCTGATATTTTAGGTTTTGGATGTCGATAGGAGGTTCACTGAATAAATATTGTCAGTGTGGGTAAGCTTTGATGAGCTGAACAGATATCCTGATATTTTAGGTTTTGGATGTCGGTAGGAGGTTCACTGAATAAATATTGTCAGTGTGGGTAAGCTTTGATGAGCTGAACAGATATCCTGATATTTTAGGTTTTGGATGTCGATAGGAGGTTCACTGAATAAATATTGTCAGTGTGGGTAAGCTTTGATGAGCTGAACAGATATCCTGATATTTTAGGTTTTGGATGTCGGTAGGAGGTTCACTGAATAAATATTGTCAGTGTGGGTAAGCTTTGATGAACTGAACAGATATCCTGATATTTTTGGTTTTGGATGTCGGTAGGAGGTTCACTGAATAAATATTGTCAGTGTGGGTAAGCTTTGATGAGCTGAACAGATATATTGATATTTTCACCTGTCCATTTTACCTCTCCGAGCATGAGGCTCCATGCATGCTAACATTCTCATCCAGACTGTCAGATTATAACCGGAGGAGAAAACTAACTTAGCTCCTCGCGTTGCTCCTGGGAGTTTCAGCAGCTTTCAGCCCTAACACTTCTCACTCGCTTCACGTTACCAAATTGGAGTCTTCAGAGCACGTTAATGATTCATTTCGTCGCTTAGCTGTAACAGTGTTAGCGCATCAGCATCAACTCCAACCGCAGTAACCCGAGATGGAATTACGGCGCACTTCCCATTACTTCCAAAGCCGTCCAAAGTAGTCCGTGTTCCTGTAGTCAAAGGCTAGATAGTTGTTCCACAATATTACTCGACACATGTATAATATCAGTTCAGCGTGATCGAATAGGAGTTACTGATATCCAGATCATAGTTCATATGCTTCCTTCTTTTTTTATCGTTCCAGACCTTAAGTTTAAAGAAGCACTTCCGTCACAGGTCTTTAGCTCTTTAACCGAATAAGTGTCAGACATTAAAGTTGCAAATCATAAATGTTTCGTTGATTCAAATCCACGTATTATTTGAGATTTCGTAAAATTATCTTCAATGGACCTCTAAAAAAGTAAAGTGGGTGGAACTTTGTTTTCTTCTCAATCGTTTTGGGTTTAGATATTTTAAGCTTGTCAAGTATAATAATTTATTAAAAATTTTGCTGAAAATAAACACGTGAACGGCCATCAAAGTTACCAAATTTACATAATTTTTGTTACAACGTTTATCCCAATAACTATATTATTTAGGAACGTCTGGAAAGATATATAAATTATTGGAGTTTGTGATTTCCACAAAATTAAATGTGTAATTTTATCAAATTTAATGCTTCCACAGATTTTTTCTGACAATAAGTTATATATATTTATAAACATACATATAATTAGATTGAGAATTTTCGTAAATGCAGAAGAGTAGTTACTAAGCTTACTCACACACACAGCAAGAAATACACCAGAGAATACTTTAATACTACATCACTTTACTCGATACGATACAGGTTACGAGCCTATGAAATAAGTGCAACAAAAATAAAATTTCAGGCTTTTTTTTTTTTTTTTTTTTTTTTTTTTTTTTTTTTTTTTTTTTTTTTTTTTTTTTTTTTTACCAAGGAGTGAAGACTACAATAAGTAGTTTCAAGATAAGTGCATAGAATTTTGAATGCAAATCAGATTCCTATAAGGAATGAATATTCTTAGAACCTGAAGCAATATTATATTTGATGCCAATTCCCACAGGTGGTCACACAATCACTAGAAGATCGTAAATCGAAAGATTTTTAACAACCTTTCAAAACCTGTATAAAACCGAGATTCGAACGGGACAAATCACGAGGTCTAATCAAATATCACTGAGCCATGAAGCTGCGCAGCAATTGGGTTATGTGCTGGAAAAGGTGTTTCGAAAGTCAGATATTAAAATATGATTTTCCTTGCCCTTCACGTAAAAAACGGAAATAAAGGTTATTAATACCACATGAGAAGTGTAAATTACAATATTTTCTGCATTCATATGTGTATACATATATGAAAGATATATATTTGAATAATCTACTACTAATAGAATGTGAACCGAGAACAATTAACGATCCATTTCAGAGTTTGGTAGCTACAAATATCTAATAGGCTTCAAGCACAGGACTAGTAGACAGATACGTTATTTCCATATAAATTTTTTGAGTAATTGGAGAACAACTGGTGTTACTAACAAATGCAATGAAACACTTCTCGTGTTAACTCCTTTGTGTCGTAATGATGGGGTACATAATATCAGTGAAACAAGCTTCCGTACTAATGCCTACATAAGTCTTACTTCTCTAATGTCTGTCGCTAGCGCAGGAACGCACAGAAAGTAGAAGCATTTGGGTGCAAATCACCCTCTGCCAACCGCATTTTTCTGCGAATTGAGTGATGTAGATATGGAAAGTCTGTCAGTTAAAAGAGAATCTTCGAATTGGTTTTGGTTGAGGACGGGGATTCGATCCCGCGTACTTTCGAATGCGAGGCTACTGTGTTACCGCTCTTCCACCACGCCCTGTATCTGATAGTAGGTAAAGTAAAGTTCAAATGCAATGAAATTCATTGTATGACACTTCCCACACTTCCTGAGAGAGATATGCGTTTTCAGCTTCATACTACCTTTAAATGGTTCTTTTTATTATTTCGAAGAATTAAGTCCGATAAACAGGATTTCTTGTATATTGCGAACTCACATCAGTCTCGTATAAAATTATTTGCTTGAAAAAAAAAAAAAAAATGCGTTGCTTTACACATATTCCTGCACGTTGTCCCTTCAGAATTTGATCAATCAGCTTAGGTATGCTCCACTGATCCCAAAGCAATTTTTTAACTGAGCAATGTAGACAGATTATTTAATCAAGAAGGATTAGACTGGGTAAATGCGGAAAAAGGATTTCGCTTATAATTGCAGGTCACAGACTGACAGGCGAAATTGATTTTTCGTTTAATTTAATGGTCCGATGTAACAAAGATATGACTCGTTTTCACGAGTAAACGATGCAATTACTGTTGGTAACAGCTGTTGTTATACAATTAAAATTTTAAATACATTCAATTTTTAACAATGTCTTCCAATTAAAAGCTGGTAAACAACGCTGTTTTATGTTAATGAGATAATATAATGCGATTCATACCCAGTCAACTACATGCCACAAAAAATGCGAAAAATTGAAAATCTTGTGGTAATATTACTTATTATAGAAACAGTTGTAGGGTTTATTCATCAGTCAGCATATTAGTTAATTAAGGCATGCGACTTTGAAAGAAACAAACGACCTTCATGATTTGTGCGTCAAAATAACTATCAAAAGGATGAGGCAAGTAAGGAAACAAAAGGCATATCTGTTCCAAGTAAAAAAAAAACAAAATATTGATGGCGTTAAGGTATTACTCATCCTTCCAAACAAGTAAATAAAATTTTATTCCATTTAATGGCAGTATGATGCTCGTGCAAGAACACGGAGTGTTCAACATAGGACAAGATACAACTTTCAAAATGAATTTCTACATAAAACGGATTGTTTTTAAGCGTTTCTGCAGGACCTGACCCACAGAGAAGACAAAATGTTTCGTGTGCCAACAGGTTTCCTAGAATTTTTTGATCAGTTGTTCAGAATCTCTTCCAATTATTTTTCCCCCTGATCCCACTTCTTTGCCGCCTCAAATGACTTCGACGCCAAATAGACATAAAGCCATAAAGCATAAGCAAAAAAATTGTTCTACAATATAAAACCTTCATCTTTAATTGTGTACCTAACAGTTTGACTACTTTTAACATATTTACTCAATCAATGTTGCGATACCCAACTTACTATTCTCCCAGTAGTTGTTCACAATACTGTTTTAATTTAATTTTGGTCGTGTTATATAACGATACGAACTCTGCAAACAATCTACTGTAACTTCTGACGGTAAACCATAAACACAATCATTCACTGAAATAATGAACAGCAACGGCCGCAATACACGGCCCTGTAGCACTGGTGCTTACACTTGCACTTAATCTGATACTATTGGCTTTCTACCTCTTCAAAATTTCTCCACGGGATGTGACACTGTTTCATCTAACTCAATGTTTGAGAGTTAAATGAGGCGACAAAATTAAGCCCAAGGGACTCGTCGTTCAACGAATAGGAAACGCAGAGGCACTGAAGGGTTTGCTGTGGCAAACGAACTTTTAATGTTGTCCCTAAACGTTAACAATCCACTTATGCATTGAGATTATGGTTTTTATACTGCTTCAAAAAACCGATATTAATTGAATAATGGAATAGTTAAAGTCACAGTTCAAGAACGTTGATTTTTTTTAATTTGTGTTGTTTCCATGGAAATATTGTAAATTTATACAATTTGAAGTATTCAACGAGGATTTTTTCAGAGTATTGATGGTTAATGAATGAAAAAATCTCGATATACCCTGAATTTTAATTACACGTAATTCCAAAGATTCTCAACGTCCATCAAGATAAAACACACCTAATTTCATTCATGTGAGCATAGCTGAACATCAACTAAAACCCCGTCAAACTTGGATTAACAATTTTTATACGAATCATATTTACGATGGCAGGTCGAAAAGGAAGTGGGGCCACTGGCAAATCCTTTCATGGAACTCCATCAAAATACAGTCAATACTTTTTATATAAATCACGTACAAATGATATTATCTTAAATTTATCAGCTTTACGATTTCACATCAAAGTCAACCGTATCTTATTTCACCAAATATACTTTAATCAAAACCCGACAAGTGGTTTCGGTGTGAATCACTTCCAATTAAAAATTTACACTAACTTGTAAAATGTCTCAGTTTTTCCGACATCTCCTCAAAATGAATAGTGTCCTATTTTACCCACATTACACAAAACTCGATCAAAATCCGGCAGCAGTTTTTGCGTAAATCCCAGTTTGCTGACAGGCGGAAATACAGAGGGACATACAGAAACAAAATTAAAATAAAACAGTATACTTTTTCTCTGTATCGTGTTAATAGTATACAAATATATATATAAATTAAATGTATAGACCTTTTCCAGGCTACAGTTTTATTATGTGTATTAGCTTTTAGCCTCTAAAAAATGAAATGCAGGATGCAGTGTTTAGGCAATTTATTTATTCCCAGTTGCTTAACTAAATGAAACTGTTATTAAATAACTTTCATAATCTTTAAATTATATAATGTTGTAGAAATTAATTTCCTTACTGTAGCATCGCTGTCTATGGACAGAGAGATAAGAAAACATTTACGTCGAACGAATGTAATTAATCAAAATGTAACTAATAAATAATTAATATGGTGATTTAATAGAAAAACATACTTTTCTTTCAGTGTTCTGGCAACTAATATTTCGTTGCTCAAAACTGAATATAATTGATGCTAAATATCGTCCATAACGTCTATTTTGCAGTAACATCTCTGGTCGTTTATAGTGCGGCAACGAAGGCCTGGTGCGTGACGTCACAGTGTGACAGACACACTGACCAAATTCGTCTTCTATTAGATGGTCGCGAGGTATCAAGTTTTTTAAGAGCAAGCTGACGTGGCGCAGTGGTGGCCAGAAGAATCACTTGAAAGTAATGGTCAGTGTAACTGCTCTGCAAACCCGAGGTTCTTGAGTGCTGGGAGTTATGAATCGTTAGCTCGCAGTAGGTAACTTTATTTATACAAGATAGTTGTTTTTCTTCAGACGTGGCCTAGTATTTAACAATTCATTTGTACTTAGTATGTGCTTTGAGGTCATCCGTGCGTCTACATAGACTACGAAAGCGTAATCTTTGATGACCCCTTCAGCCATGTTGTGCCGAAATATATAGAATGGCGACAGAGTTTTTGCGCTCGTACTAATGGCGTACTCTTGCAGAAGGGAAGACCATTAAGGCAGACATCAACTGCTCTTTGCTTACGGAGGAAGGAAAGCTATTAGACGTTCTGCTATTGAGACACCCTTAGAAAATTTGTCTTTACAATTGCGTAGTTTCACCAGTTGAAAGTATTTGAAATATAACAATAATCTTCAATGATGATTGCTGATTACACTGGGATGCAATATATATATATATATATATATTCGAGCCCTAACACCAGTCCTGCTGATTCTTATGTAAAATTACCTCCTGAATCTGAAAATGATCCCCGTTTTCCTCATCATCCACAGCTTCCAGTGGAAGACCTGGATCTTTTTTTTCAGTTTTCGTTAATTTGGAGGGATGACAAGGATTATTGTAGCCTTATATTTCTTCTTGTAAAATAATAAATGTAAAAAGTAAAATAATAAATGTAAAGAATAATAAATACTTAAGATAAGACCCTTCATTTGCTGCTTGATTTTCTTTTGTACCCTGAGGTAGAAGTGTATCGTACCAAAAACCAACACTACATTGCCAATACGCTTGCATTCCACTTCCCTTAAAATCTTCTCTTGAACTTATTTATGTCTTGATGGAACTTATTAGATGGTTCGTGGTTTAATGAAAATGACAAGTAACCAGTCCACCATACAGTTCAATTTAAACTTGTTTTTATTTTCATAAGCATGACGTCAAAGATATTGGTTACATGCATACATACAATCCAGCGATTGTATAAAACACTTCTTCCACAGACAATAATACTAACACAGTCCTTGGCCGACGTAAATTGAGTCTGTAAAAAACTGTCTCTCTGTCTCGGATGTTCGCTTTATATAAGCTCCATCGAAATTTATAGAACACTACAAAAGCTTCCGAGAGATATTTCTGGAACATTAACAATACTTAAACAATTGAAACATATTAAAAACAATCAGAATTAATACATTATCATTTACAATCATTACAAAATGGTCAGAAGGGGAAATTAAATATACTTAAACACAAAATTATTCACTGTAATCATTTTAAACTGTAATAAGTTTTCCTTTAGACATCGTAACTGGCATTAATACTTGGAATTACATACATTTAAGAAATTCTCTTGCACAATTCTGTCCTTAAACATATTAAACGGGCTCTAAATAATTATTTTGCATAAAATAAAGTCTATATACACTGATTTACAGTAAATTGCAAAACAAACATACAAGATCATATTCAACCAAACTCTACCTTGCTGCAATTGCTTCATAAAATACAATTTCATTTCAGTTTAGGTTTGACGGCTGTTACAAACTGTTCCCCGTGTTAATCGGAAACTGCTCCTAAATATTCAGGAAAGACGTCCAGGTGTGAGTGAAGGAAATGGACTTTAAGAGTCATGCTACAAGCCATGTAGTCCTACTTGTACGCTGACAGCAATACCTCGATATGACCGATATAATCATCACTTTTGTTGTTACCCAAAGAATTCTCACACGTTGCTCGTCTATAAAATGAAATAATTAGTACAAGAAAATTCACTTTCTAGTTTGCTTATTTTTCTTAAAGACATCGAACTCCGAAGATACTAGGTGCAAACTTAAGCAAATGATCCAGCAATTATAACTTTCAAAAATTATTCTCAATACTCTGAATACTAAAACTTGTCTCTGTCAATCGCTTATATACGAGGTTTTACAGAAAATTACAGAATAATTCAAAGACGTTATAACAATACTTAAACAATTAAAATCACATTAAAAACAATCATAATTAATACAAAATCATTCACAATCTTTATAAAATGCACAGAAACAAAATTACAAATATTTTAACACAAAACATTACAATAGATCTGAACCGTCGCAAATTGTAGTCTAAACATCGTAGCTCACCTCAATACTTAGAATTACAAACTTTTAACCAATAGTATTTAAATAGTTTCTTTCCATAAAGGTCCATTTACACAAATTCACAATTAATTGCAAGAAAATATACAAATCCATATTTACTCAACGCCCAGCTTGATATAAATAATTCTTAAAATACAGTTTCATTAAATGTTTGGCTCTAAGTGCCGTTATAACGGGTTTTGGAATTTAAGTTGAGCTCATTTTTCTTTCCTAATCAGGTGTTCAAAAAAAGTTTAAGCTTGAAAAATTTGTCTAATCTAGAGGTCCCACGTTAATTCCTAATTTGATTTTAGCCCCACTAAGACGAAGAAATTTACTTTTCACAAATTGAAATGTATCTCCTGTTTTGTCCGCTGCTTTCACGAACTGTTTGAACAATCCGAGTTTGATGTGAAAGAGCCGCAAGTAAGTATTTTCCTTCGGTACCAAAGGGTAGTGAGCGACATTTTTCTAACCGGCAATAAAACTTTCTCTCAGAGGCCAGTTCCGCACGATGTAAGGTTTGTCACGGGCTCGGCTGTCCCATTCACATAGGAAGCAGAAGCAATATTTGAAGCCTGATTGCAGGCCGCCGAGTAGAGGAAAAACTTTTAGGTCAGTGCAAAGTTTCCAATTATAATCATGATAACTGATATTATCAAGGATGCTGCTAATGTTTTCAGGAGTCTCATTAATATTCACTGCGTATGCAACCGGGACCGACGGTAACTCATCCTCATTGGCCAATTTTCAACCTTATCTTCGATGAGTGTGTAAACAGTCTCCATTGTCTGGGTTACATATCATCTTCGGTTCTATCATCAATGCATTTGAATTATGGCAGAACACTAAACCTTCACTTTCCAAAGAAACGTAATTCTTGTCCTGTAAGAAGAGATGTTTTGTACGAGATTCCACTGCTGAAGTCGAGATCCAAAAACGTTGAGATTTTATTAGTAAACTCCAAATCCATGACGATATCATTCATTTCCAACAGAGTAACAAGGTGAGGTTGTTGATGAATTGAATCATCTGAATTCTCTTCATCATCGGTGGTCTTATCATTTGTCGCTCCAGGCTGTGGCTCAAAATCTTTCAAATCCGTTTGTGGCTCTAGATTATAGGTTCCTGCGGGCACTGAAACTGGCAAAGATTCTTCCTGAGGAACTGGTCCTGGATGAGGGCTGGAAGCTGGAATAGGTAAAAAAAAGTTTTTAAAAAATGCAAAAACCCGGAAACAAACGATTTTTTTTTTTTTTTTTTTTTTTTTTTTGCAGTTTAAAGGGGAAAACCCCCTTCCCCCAAGATCTACCTCCTTGCTACAAATTTTACACTTTTCACCTCTCTAACATAATCCTTTTCAACCATCCAACTAACGAAAATTGATAAAAATGGGTGAGGAGGGGGATTGGGGGGGGGGTGGAGGTCTCCTCCAAAAACTGTGGGTGATGGGACAAAATGGAGGTCATATTAGAATTCAGAAGGTCAGTTTACTTATGAATCAGTAAGGGTGGTATTAGCTCCGATTTTCATGCAGACCAGTGTTATAGCGTAATACTGAATCAGTGTGCTGCGACATATAAAAATTCCTCCAGTTGTTTTGTAGTTCACTTAAGGTTTTTACGGCAACATTTATTGAAACCATGTTCCCATACACAACCCAATTCATTGAGAAATAAGAGCAAAATAATAATTACAGCTCTTAAGAAGGATAAGAAATATTAATTATACAAGTAGTTTCAAAAAAACACAAGGTTGTAAAAAAACAGTTAAATCATGCAAGTGTCATACAAAAAGTGTATGAAACAGGAAATAAATCAATTGAAGATTTAGAAAAACAGAGGTATTTTTAATGTGTAACACAGAACTAATACTGTATGCAGCAGGGAAATGACATATTTACGGAATTTACTATTTTTCTCTATTGGCCTATGATTCCGAAGACACGTGATGAAAATACGATTATTAATAGGGTGCTGGTCATAGAAATGAAATATGAGAAGGAATAAATAAAAAATTCTGAAGTGAACACGAAAGGATACCAGCAAACTTCGACGGGAATGCCAAGAAAAAATTTTAACCAGCAATTGGAACGAAGGAGCCTCTAGGGAACTATAAGCCAAAGTGCTGATGGATGAATGGAGTCCGATGAGTTATACAAGAGAAAGGAGAGAACTGATCAGTGGTGGAAAAGGAGTATTAATGAAGAGTCTTGTTTTCCATACAGATTCGACCAGAGGCTACGAAAGCTGACCCAGATCATAATGATTTCATTTTTCATAATTGTATGAGTACTGTTCCCAAATATTAAGCTAATCTTCGCGTTCAAATGGATGGAAACATGAAACTGAATTCGTTGTTACTGAAACGAAAGTTAAATTTCACAACGAAACCATATCCCCAACACCGTACTATCCTGGCAAGAATTTTAAAAATGCATCGCATACAATTTCTCGAAACGGACCTTCAGAAGAATGCAAGGAAGTAAATGAAAGAAAAATCCGATCAAAACATTATGTTTGTAGAGAAATTGCAGCTCGGACATAAAGGGAAGTTCATAAACTACGTAGCTCTATTTAGGCCTCCCTTGAATCCCCTCTTCCCTCCACGTAGCCTTACTTGGCTTTTCCACGACCTTCCTTCCCCCCTCTCTCCTGTGGCATGTAGCTTTCTTCCCTATTAATTCTAGAAGAAGTTTTGTACTATTTTCTCTTAAAATGATTGCGCATATAACGAACACAAACTATATTTGCGTTATGTACACTTTTATATAATTATAAATATTCCGATTGAAATGTCGACAGTAGCCACTCCTGCAAATTATCAATTATTGGGGAAAACCTCTTTCTCAGGCATAGTTATGGATCCCATTTTCTTGAGGTGTTACTAAAAAACCTCCTTTTCCATTCATGATTATTCATTAATTGATGAAATAACAATTGTGTAAAAAAACTAAGGAGAGCTGCATCTTTGTTTATTTTGAGGCAGTTCTGTCATCTTTCTTTTACGTTCTCAGGAAATGATTCATTGATCTGTTTAAAAGTTTTCTAAAATTCATTTGGTATTAAAAATTCACTGGAAAAACATTATCGATAAGCCTCGTAATGTTAGTTGTACAGCATTACTTCACAACACACTTTGATCTTGAAATGACACTTCAAGTAATTAAACTTGCACTGAAATTCACTTGAAAGAAAAAAATTAGAATTATCTAATCAACTAGCGGTGTGTTTACACGCTGGCGGCCATCATAATCAAAAAGATTGGTTTCGAAACAATACGAACTGTCACTGTCTTGGAAAATCCTGGTTGACATGTGTAAGCGAATTTGAGGCTAGGTACGGTATGTCTAATGATTTTCGAATCATAATCATAATGCACCGTCGCGTCTCGGTTCGTTCAAATGCGCAGTCCGCGTGCAACCCAACGCTATGACTTCAAGTCACACGCATGCGCAGCACTGTTAGTATACACTGTTTCTAAATAATATACGGGGGTAATTAAATGATGGAAATAAGTATCCACATGCTGTTGGATATTCTGTACAGTGTGATAAATAATATGAACGAAAATCTACCTGGCTTCGCTTGAAACCTCTCCCCCCCCCCTTTTTCCCACATTGCCTTCCGCAGCTTTCTACCCGAATGGGACTCTCCCTTCCTTCCCCTCCCCCAGACCGAGTCACGTAGTTTATGGATGCTATAGTAAAAATAGTAGAATTGTAGCATGTGTGTGTATGAAGTTCGGGTCCTTACAGACTGAACAGGGTGTACAGAAGACGGCTTACCACACCGGGTTCCCTCGGAGATGATTTATTTTCTGTTCCAACCGCAGGACCAGTAACGGATCTCATTTATATTCTTCAGGGGCGCTCATTGGGTAATCCGAGCGCCCTCCTGCCACAATTTAATATCGGCCCGCGCCGCCGGTATCTTCTCGTCCGTCGTAGCAGAAAGGGAAAATCCCCACACCCCACCGCCACGGCAAGGAGCACATCACATCGATTGGGAATTTCTTGGCCAAGTTCCCGCAACTCGCAAAGACGTTTCGGGGGAAGGAAGGTCGGTAGGACTGCGCCGGGGGAATTTGGCGCCATTAGTCTTCACGGCCTGGCGCGCCCTTTCATATAAGTGAAAAGCGGCTGAGAACGTGGCGCACACACACAGTGGGTGAACCAATTTGGCTGGAGCAAGGGTTCTGGCCGCGGAGCATTGCTAAGCCACCATCACCAGAGCTCAGGGGAGAGGAAAAGGGACGGCCATACGCTACTCTGTCCTGTCGCTCCGACAGCGGAGAACCTGTCGCTTCAGATCCAGAGTAAATCATCATTTACATGTGATATTAGTGTGACACTTGTTCCAAGCATGTCCTAGTCCAAGCCGGCAGCGTCCAAAACAGAGCACTTACCTAACTCTAAAGATTTATATAATTTTCTCGTTTAACTAACCGAGCGTGGTGGCCTCGCATTTAGGACGTCGGTTTGAATCCCCGTCCGGGCATCCAGATTTGGATTTTCCCAGATCACTCCAGGAAAATTCAGGCATTTTTCCTTCAAAAGGTCTTGGCTGAATTCCTTCCCGTTCCTTGTCCCCAGTCCCATCCCGCCTCTAATGACCTCGATGTCGACGATGCGTAAAGGAATAAGTAAAAACTAATAATAATAATAATAATAACGTGTAACTAACCCAGTAAACATGGTGTTTTAACGCTATATTTTGTGTATCAAACTCTCCGTTAGCATCTATGAATGAAGTGATGATCAGGTCGAAAGATCGAAACCACATAGCGCGTTGTTTATCGGTTGAGTGTTGTTTGGCTAACACGACAACGGCCCGGCATTGGGGTAGGGTCGCAACACCACATAGCATTGGTCTCAAGTCAGGGTAGTGTCAACGATGTGGCCTCGCATTCGGGAGGACGCGGGTTTGAATCTCCGTCCGGGCATTAAGATTTGGGTTTTCCATGGTTTCTCCAAATCAATCCAGGCGAATGCCGGAATGCTTCGTTCAATAGGCCATGGCCGAATTCCATCCTTTTGCTTGTCCTCAATCCCATCTCTCCTCTAAATAAAAAAGGGTTAGTCAGGGCTGTCAATTTGTATAGATCGATACAAAATGCGTATAATCTGATTATCTTCCGTATCGTGTTTGTATAGCAGATTGCTTCCTTTAACTGGATTCGTAACAAGAATTTAAAAGTAAAATACATTCTAGCACCTTTTTAAAGTATGTAGGATACTAATGGTGACTTGACACATATGTAAATGTGTATAAATGATATTACCTTTTACATGTATCGATATTTACTTTTTCAAATAGAAATTTTACAACCAAAATACAATTTTTTTTCCTTGCTGCGAGACTGATGTCTTGGCATTTTAATAATTCCTACTCAAGTTAAGTAAAAATAAATAAAAAAAATAATTGTATTTGTTTCCGACTATATCTCAAGAGTTTTGTTGGTTTGTATAATAAGGTTTGGTTTTGAATAATTTCAAGGACCCAGCGGTATAAAATAATCTGGCTCGACTAGCAACGCTGTTTTCAGTTGCCCTCAACACGCCGAGGAGTGAGGACACGCCTCCTAAACAACTGGCATCCGTTTGTGTTGAACTTTCTTCCCGACTAAGCAACCTAGCAAATCAATTTTTGAGCAATTGTTTTGACGCATGTACCATCCCATTCCTTTAAATTCCATACCGCTTGGGGGTTCGAACGTACTTTCTGTCAGGCAGCTGACTTCAGCTTCATGCGGGAAGTACTGATTTAAATGTTCGTTCTGTGATTTGCGTTTTACGGGGAGTTCGGAATTCATTCTATTTTATCATTATTCGGAAGACATGACTGGCTAATTGTTATTCCCACCAACACAATCTCCACGCTTCCAACAGTGATGGAGCGACTGACATGTAAATGGAAGGAAGTCTACCACACTTTTTTTTTTTTAACTTGTGGCTTTACGCCCCGTCGACGGCTTAGGTCACTAGAGGCGGGATATGACTGGCCACAAGGAACGGCGGGAAGGAATTCGGCCATGGTCTTTTTGAAGGAAGCATCCCGGCATTCGCCTGGATGGAAAACCCAAATCTGTATGCCCGGACGGGGATTCGAACCCGCGCCCTCCAGAATGCGAGGCCAGAACGTTAACCGTTCAGCCACCACTCTCGGTATCTACTGTTGCGTCTAGTTGGCTATTTACTTCCGCGAGCGGTTCGGAAGTTGGGAGCTAGACTTCCGTTTTGTTGTTGGAAGTCTGAATCCACGTGAGTAACGATTTTCAAACTTGGGAACTCGGTGTGGAAAAGGGGTTTGAGAAATAAAACACATACAAGTTGAAATCACAATCAAACTTGCAACTCACGAAGCCAGACCTACTTCCACTGAAAATATTCAGAAATTACGGGAGGTGTCCTAGTCCTCATCAGAATCATCAGAATCTGGGAACATCATACCTGCCGGTCCCTCTGGGAACTCCCCAGTTGCCAGACTATGCTGGTAACACCAGTGTAGAAGAATGAGAAACCCGAACGAAAGATACCACCCCCTCGGGAGTGACTAGCTTGGGTCCTTCTATCTGCTGGTCCGTCATTTACTAAGACCCTTATACTTGAAGACCCTAACAGCTAACAACGGCGACTACTGTGCCCTGCACAGACCTGCTCTGTTTCTGCTCCGCCCTACTCTCTCCCTCTCTGCTCCTGCTGGTCCTCTCTGCCCTGCTGGGTGGCCCGGCCACCTCTTTTATATCGTCCGGTGACGACACTGCGTGTGTCTTCTCGACCTTCTCGAACATTCGGGTTGCGCTGGTCACGTATCCTACGTTCTTGCATCAGCTTTGTTTATCCTTCTGGAAAATTTTCGTGTTTCCTGTCACGCAGGCTGTCGGGTCGAGGGCGTTATCGGGCGCTCTTCCGCTGCTTGTCAACACACAGTCCTATCTCCCCTCGCTCGACCTTCCGGCCTCTACTGTTTATGTTTACTGCCTCTGTTGATAAACATTGCTTCTCCACAACATCCTACGCGTCTCCGAACACGTAAACCTACACTTAATTGTGCAACCTGTACACCTAAGTACTTCTTGCGATTCATTCGCAACACCTCCCCCCCTTGGGGAAAATTTTGCAATCTCTCTTGAGAGTGCAAAATTTTCAAATTCTGTGTCGGCTGTGTGAGCTGCTTATTTATTGACAATTAATTTCTTATGCATATTACAATGATACATTAATTTTTACAATGTTTCACATATTTCACATATGTTTCACACATATTTCAATTTCTTTCTTATCTTGTCTTTACAATAGTGACAATTTTTAATATTACATACATCATACATGTATAAATAATTATCTTACAATGTACCATTTCACT